>JARJDT010022717.1:0-20144 GCA_030264655.1 Leptusa sp. GC000079 | reverse complement strand
TAACAACTTTAACTATAGCACTTGGCAAGTCTTAAGGAGGGGAGTGAACTGAAATTAAATTATTCATCGCAACAATAACAAGATTCCCACTGTTAACTCGACTCCTTGCTGCGGTTGCTGCTAAATCTAAATTCCACGTGTTTCTTATCCTTCTCCGCGCGTCTTTCCAACTTTTAGGTCCGAAAAAGAAGCAACACATAGGATCAACAAAGCCACATCCAGAAATAATGGTCTTAACATTTCAGCCAGGCTATAAACGATAAAATAGTGACGTTATTAAAAATTGATCCTTTTTTGGGTGGCTTTGGCTTACTTTATGCGGTTTCTTTAGCCGATAGGAGATTTATCGACGCTACACGACTTTGACTGTATGTTTCAATTAGCTAATCCTTATATTGGGGGTTCGGTTGCATTCGCCTGACCCTTCTGGAATACTAAAACGCAGAGGATAAAGCCAAGAACGGGCCCAAGGCATCGCTCCGGGCACGTCGATGAAATTCACCAGTTCTTTCCTCTCTTCGTCTACGAAAAACAGCACAATGGGAAAAGTTCATATCGTTTCCACATTCAAGCAACGCCAACAACGAACGAACTATCGGTGACAATATACTGCGGATATAATCGAGTCCCGCGAAACTGGGAGCAGGAACAAGAATAGAATACTATAGAAGTAGAAGTAGGAAAGTCTTGGACGGGTCGACGACGCGTTACGAATTTTAAACAGTCGGCTTGCCTTGAAGGCATCCGAAACGATAAAGTTAGGTAAATGGAAAATATATGATCGGGGGCTGAAAATCCATGCTGTTTACCCATTACACAACCGACAACCAAATTGCCATACACTCATGTAGGTAATCACTTGATGGTATGTGAAGAGTATGAATGCCGCATAGAATGAGATTCGCGAACGTGGTCATGCAAATCCATTGCTCTTCTTAGCGATATAAAGTATAAGACATAAGTGGTAGGCCGTTATCTCTTTCATTAAAAACACTCGCAACATGCTGTTAGACTGCGTCCCTCGAGTAATATTTACAGGTGCTGTTTAGCATGCAGTTTTGAGTTGAGAGTTGTAATGTTGGTCGAAATGTTCGTAGGCGGCGTTGTTAGTAAGTTGAAATATGCAAATTTTTCCAAGCTACTACAAGCCAAGATGTGCAGTAAGCAACAGATGCCCGAGATCATCCTCGCCATTTTCTAATCACTTTAATGTTGCGCTTTTAAATTGCTTCCTTAACCTCTTATAGAATAACTAATAAGACACTCGGGCGATCGTAAAGAATATAAATTCTGCAATTTTTTGCTTTTTGTGGAAAGCTATATTGCAATTTCCAATCAAATAATGATCAACGTTGTACAAGGATGAGGATGTAATAAGATAGCTGTTTCGAAAATATATGAACGCTGAAATGGATGGATATGAAGGAAACATCCGGTCAAGATGCGGAAGTAATGTCCCGAAGTGAGGCGGATGTGAGAACTACCGGCGCCTGCTAAATCCCTTCAGGGTTCAGGGTAGACTTGCAACCCTCACTATACAACCGAAGACTTCGAGGAAGAGATATAAATATATCGGGATGGACATATCTCATTACTAGCGCATCACTACGACTGCATAAATAACTTCTTCAGTCTAGCAGCAAGCAGCCTTAAAAAATGTTTCACAACTTTTGCCAACTGCAAGTAATGCAGCTTTTGAAATTTTCTGTTAAATTCAAAAGTAATCCAATCCATTCGTAATAATTTTGAATTTTGACAAATTAATGAAGCTGCAAAGGTGAAACTTCGGTATGAAACGTTGAATCGTTTGAGAACACATGAATGTGAATTTGCGAATATGAGAAGCGGATCAGATAAATGTTTGGTGTGACATGTATACATGTGCACTTAATGCAACATATTTCCAATGTTCACAACAATTTCGCTCGAAAATGCTCTCAGTTTGTGTTTGTGTTGATGCTCTGACATCATGCACCATGTTACCATGTATGAATATAACCAAACAACTGTTTGCAACTTGTTAGGTTATTCCAGCCTCAATTCAGATGATGGAAACAATGTGCATTTTGAACGACCGAACACTAACCGCAGACCGAGAAACTCGACGTCTCTCTTCATATGAATTTAGACTCTCGTAGTCCTTGCATATCCTCTGACCTCAGAGCAGAAACCGCACTGTAGTAAACTTAGGTTTGCGTTTAGTTCGGGTTCACTATGGTCAAAGACTTGTTGATAATTATTAAGTTTATTATCTACTCCCTGATGCTGTCACATTGTTTTTATTCCGCATTATTTCGGTTGAACGTCCTATCTACTGCCACCTCTTGTCAGGATTCCTTCTTTACAGTTAAAACCCTTCGCACGTAGGTTGTATAAAAATACTAAAAATTTTACGTCTGGAGAACCGCGCGAGTGATATAAATTTACACCTGCGTTATGTTTGTGCTGAATAAAAAATGCGCGCGCTTTGTGTGCCGTATCTGATGCTGCATGGCATGGCAGGACAGCAGTCAGGGAGCAATGCAACATCGTAAAAGTCACATCTAGTGTCTTTACCGCGTCGAGAGCAGCAAGCCTCGTCGTAAAAGTTCGATCCTTAAATAATTCTATTAAATTCGGGGCACGGCTAGCAGCATTACAAGTTTTAACAGATATAAAGTAAAGGATAAAGTTTGCAGTGCGAACTCATTCATTGACAGATGCAATAATAATTACTGATTCGTACGTTTACAATACGTAATAGGTGAGCTGAATCTGAAATTGCAAACGTGCGAAATTCCGGCGAAATTTCATTACAACACTTCGAAAACTTCCAATAAATGTTTCTTCTCGCTATCCCGAGCTATTTCTACAATTTGTCTTATTTTACTTTAGCAAGTCTCACTTGAGTCTGTAACACAAGAAGATGTTTCTTGTGGTATATTGAAACGGGCGCCGCCAACGAACCGAAGCGAATTCCGCGCGCTGACGAATGACAGAAATTTGTCAGCGAACGCTCACGTATTTAATTAACATAACGAAACTTCTTTCCGGGCCCGCAGTTTAATTTAATTCTCGCCATCGTCTCGGGAACGCTGATGCGCTGCGGGTTAATTTAAGCGGTTTTCGCACGCCAAGAAGCAACAGAATGTCAGAGGAGAAAAAATGCACTGCAATTGCTGCCGGCAACTTCGGCTAGAAAAAAGAATCTTCTGTCATTAGTTATTTAAGTCGACGCAGAGGAGTAGGAAGAGCAGGAGTGACGGTACAACACCTTCGGGAAGCTCTGAAGCGCGCATTAAAAATTCAACATCCTTGATTGTATTCGGCGGCGGTGGCGCTCAAGTTGCTCGTTTCGACTTTTATTTTTCATTGATGTAGACACAATTTATTATGAAAGTCGTGGTCGCTTTTCGAAAACACCAAAAAGCCCACATGTACAAGCAATGGCGTGGAATGAAAAGTTGTCGGCGCCGGTAACTTAATTATTGACACTTGAAGCTTGAAGCGTGCGCGCTTCTTTCTTCTTTCCAAAGACGAATTCAGATATGCAAGGCCAAGAAAAAGTATCAAACTTGACTGCATTCGTGTTTTTTTTGCAAGAAAAAGTGCATAAAAGCAGAGAGCAACCAAAGACCAAAGAGATGAGAGGAGCTTATACATATTCAAATATGGAAATTTGGCAGTAGGGCTCTTATCATGCAGCTTCGTATTTCGACACTTTTAAGTAGCACTATGTACTCGCACAAGCAGCAAGGATGCGATTTAATATTCAACGATAACGCCGAAATCATTTTTAATTTTGTTGTTTACAATCCAGCGAACAGCAACTTGTTTTCTTTGTCTTTGGCTCATTGAATTAATTAATTTCCTCGCTGTTTGACTTTCATGAAATATTGCTAAACATTCAACGGATAATTTTGCCGTTAAATTTAACAAATGTAATTTTTTACCATCAAAAAAATTTAAGGTTTAAAAAATCTATCCAAAGCTATTTACTGATGCAACTCGAATGGGATAGGATATTATAAAACGGAAAAATAATTTCCTGATCCGTAGCACGTTGGGGGAATATCAATGAATATCGTACTCTCACTTTATTTAGTATTTATCGATTTACGTCTTCAATGCGATTTGTGCGTTGGTTGTATTCATAAATCCCTAATATGCTAAATATCTGTCAGTTATTCCGAGTATTCAATGCGTATTCAATGACTGAATAGCAAACGTTTTTCATAAATATTTTGATAACTCAGAAAAATGATTTTTCCCAGCAATATGAAGAACATGAATAAAGTAGATGACTAGATGAGGAATGTTCCTTGACCTAACAACTAACAAGAACAGTAACTTGAATAATATACAGGGTGTAACCAAATAGGTGTAGGACCTCTCGTGAAGACCTTCCTCGGGCCATTTGTGAAGAAATTCTTAATAAAAAAATGTTCCATCTTTCTTCGTTTGGCTATGCCCGGTCATCAAAGTTGGAAATCTTGCAACTTTCAACAATGAAATCCACGGATTGGCCATCAAATCGCAGAAATGCTACACGTGGCGATGTTCCTCCAATCATTTTGAAAATGAAATCCAAATAGAAGAATGTTCCATCTTTCGCCGTTTGGACACACAAAGAACATCAAATTCTCAATAATGTTAAGGCATTATTGATTAAAAAGTTGAAAGTTCCTTAAGTTCGCTTATCGAAGTGAAGCATGATAGAAGATTTTTGTTTAAAGATTATCGGTCTAAATTGATCTGGCAACACTACGTGTAGCATTTTCCCCAATACGCTTATTTATTTGTTGTTAATTTCAACTTTCATGACGACGCATAGCCAAACTAAGAAAGATGGAACATTTTTTGTTAAGAATTTCTTCACAACTTGGTCCGAGTAAGGTCTCCACGAGAGGTCCTACACCTTTGGTTACACTTACACTCTGTATATAGTTAAATAAACTATTAGTTGTTTTCCGGTCGGCTTTTATTGTTTTGCTCCTTCCTTGTATCCTCATCAAAAACCACTAAAGTACATTTACGATTACGATATCCCATAATTGGTTAAAATAGTAAATTAAAGCAGCAAACCTAAAAATCTGCACAAACACGGTATGACACGAACACATGAAGCGAGTGTTTAATGTTGATGAGGCAAGAAGAGCCGGTAAATGCATTCCCGGCACGAATTGCAATCGCGCACCTCGCACCTCGGCATATGCCAATAATCCGGGACGCACGTGGAATTTTAATTGGCGCATCGTCATTGCAAACGCATTGCAATTCGACCATCAACCTGCATAAAGGTTTTTACTTATGCTCAAAGCCAGCGCACGGCCGCATAAATAACATTAATGAATGTTGCTTGCACAACGAACGAAAATGCGTTTGGTGTCGCTGAGTGTAAGTGGATATTTTGATGGAGCGTGTTAGTCTTTTAGCGCTTGCTAATTAATGCCGACTCGTCTGTCCATCAATCAACTTTGCTCGCGGAATATCTGTCATCTTTTCTCCTGCGTTATGCTCCGCTACTAGCACTGGAAATATTCATTCAGTATTACGGCATTGCCCAAGACCTCAAAGTTGGCATCGAGAAAAAGAGGACTTGTGATCTACTACTACCGCTAACAGTTTACATCCGGACGGGAATGAGGAGCTCGAGAAATATGCGCAATTATTAATAGACATCAGTCGGATTTTTATTTCGTTTCATTTTAGCCACATCATTCACATTTTGTGAAGATTGGAGACTCAGCTGAATGTTCAGAGAAACGAAATACTCGAAACAAATTACTTCCTACAATTACTATATTGCTATACATATACTGAGGGCATTTTCAATTTTCGCCATTCGCATCGTTAGCGACTAATTTGGTTTCCTTCATTCTTCTTTTCGACGAACAGCGCGCATCGATTTATTTCGTTTTTGCGCTTATTGTTTCCAAGCAAATAATACGTAACAAGCGAGGCGAACTGATAAAAAGGGTTAAATTCAATTTGCTTCATTCAATCTCTTCTCGCCGGCTGCTGTCGTTGTTGTCGGTGGCGATTTCATGAGATTTCACAATTGTCGATAAATACACATTGTTTTTACAATCAATTTTTTAAAGAACAAATTTGAAAACCTATATATAATTTTAACATTGAATGACTTTCATTCTACACTAGTATAGAATGAAATATACATGGCGCCCTCTTTTAACAAGTAGTAGAAATGTCTACAGGAATAATCCTTTTGCTATTCGCATTCTAACTTTTTAAGTATCAGCAGGGATCAGCGTTTCTTTGGTAAATTTGTACTTCTGTAACGATTTTTGGGAATATATTTGGATAGCATGGACAGACTGTATGTGAACCTGTGGACAACATAGTAATCCAGCTGTCAGGTCCAGGGATCGATCTCTTTTCTAGTGCACTTAATTACGTCCGATATAGTAGCCGGCCTGCAATGTCCTCGAATCGCCGCGAGGACTTCCAACCCGTACACACGCTATTTGTGTTTTAATTTGACAAACAATGCGTTTAATGAAGTTACTCGAGATGGCCGGATAATTAAACGTGCGCTTCATTTGGCAGGCGAGTTTTCATCCACTTGTGTTTTGTGTTTTCATTCAACTCATTCGAATCCGGCCCTATCTAATGACATGTTATATTTAATAGCGCAAAAACGGCGCCCCATTAAACGAGGGCATTTTTAATCATCATATCGTATAATTAACGGCCGACAGACGGCAGAAAGGGAACTTTTAATTAACTATAAAATGCCGCGTTTTAAACCGACGAAACAAACAAACAAATAACAAACGTAAATATTAATTTGTGCGCTCATTGGATTTGTCGTATTAGTACATATTTAGTATTCTCGCAAGAATGTTTGCAGAGCGCGAGTCGCATTATTCTCTATTAAGTCACCTTGCGAAGTGGCATTCCATGTCTATGGTAATTTATTATTTGTTTTTCGCCCTTAAAGGTATCGCAACAGTTGATATTTATAGCTAGCACTGGCGGCAGGATGCGAACGAGTTCGAGTGCTTCAAGCCGGATATACGTCTTGCCCAGTCAAAATATATTTCAATAAACTTTTCCGAAACGAAAATATAAATTATCTAGGGTTTCACTTAACTACTATTTAGGTGTGTATATACATGCAGAAATGGACACCGCCCAAAAGTGTATTTATTGTAATGTAAAGTTTGCCAAAAACATATGTCGACTGTCGTTGCAGAATTATTACAATTTGATCTTGCCTTGTTTCCTTTGTTGATTGTTTTTGTTGTGGAGAGGAAATAGCTGGCGGTCTTGCTTGCCTCTTCATAAGTAGATATATTTTACAAATCGATCCGCCCGATGACATTTCGACAAAGCAGCTGTCGAACTTCTTCCGGCTTCTACAAATTCATCAAACCCATTGTAAGTTTGAAGTTGCCTGTTGTATTATAACTTATAACTTGGAAATTATACTCGACTACTTAAGTAACTATACTTAACATGAAGATTTTGTACGCACACCGTGGACTTATACATTAATATTTCATAGAGGCTTAATGTTTGTCTACCTAATAAAATTGATAATAACTTCTTTGTTAGTGGTTGATAATGGTGGGTTCCTTCAAGGGTGACGACTCGTACTTACCTTCAGTTCTAGGTCTAAGTATAAGCATAAAGATGAAAGGAAATTTAGTCTCATCCCTCATCATGTTTTCAGTCTTCATGGAACTTTTACTGCAATGCAATACTGAGCCCCGCAAAGAGAGTGTGGTATAGAGAAACAGGAACAAAGTAGCTGCACAATCTACTTACAGCCTCCCTTACGTTACGAGGAGGACAAACCAACTAGGTCTAGGAATAGGAGCAGGTAAGTAGTTGGTTTTGTGTCGTTGTCGGATACGCCGCAGATCTGTCATCTACAGAAACTTGTTGTAAGTATTCTGCATTGAAACACAATCAAAGGATTAACGCGAGAGAGCAATGAAAGGGTTGAAAGTAGAAGTTCACTTTGAGTACTAATTTCCCCTTTCTTTCAATTTCAATACTAATTTTCAATGCGAACTCATCAAACACATGCTGGGAAAAGCGTGAAGGTCATGAAGTCACTAGGCATGCAGCAAACTTCCATGAATGAGGACTTAATTTTGGTTTAGTATCGCACCAAGCATTTAAATGCTCTTCGCCAATTAGTAAAAAGTTTAAATCTACAAAGCAACTAATTACGAATCCACAACAAGTTCTTACATGCCTGCACACTTTATAGCTACATGTGGAGTTGAAATATTTTGTTAGGCTCTCGGTTACTGAGCGCATGGCGAGTCGGTCGACCGATAAGATCCTTAAATGATTAATGAAAAGTAAACAGGGACCTTCGTGTTCCGTCAGCGGCAAAGTTGCGTGTCTTAAGAGCAAACGTTCATTAATCATACACCGCACCATGCACACACACTCGCAGACACAAGCAACGTACGAGATGGATCTACGCACACCTTCCTCGCATTTCATTTTTCTCAATTTTTTCCGTCTGCGTGGTGCTGCCCTGCTGCTTTCCTACACAATCAAGTCGGAAAATTAACGCTTGAATGCACCATGTAGAAAGAGGCTCACGATTGACTTCTTCATATTTCGCTCTTCGCGTTGCAATTAATAACAAACGGCTAAAAATACAAACCGCAATCTATTATGAATCTATTAAGAGTTTCATCCATTAACCGTGCTCGAAAAGTCCGAACATCATCAATGCTGAAGCTGAAAGATTGAGAAGTTATTAGGAAAAAGTTATTAGTCTGCTTGTAAATGTGGGGTGTCTTGACAAGAACTTGATACTTCCTTCTCGCTTTTTTCTTATTTTTGTGTAAAAATTCATTAAAAGACGAGCTTGTCGTGGACCACGAAACTCACAAAAAAACTCTGCAAGTTACAGTAAGCGACACGAAGCAAGAATCGAGAAGAGGAAAGCGTGTCTAATTATGTCTCAGTAAATCATGCCGCAAACCAAAGTTCATACAATGTGATACGCGTCAACTTCGTCGACATTTTTTCTCGTTTTGTTTTTATTTGAATGCTGCGCTACTGTTTTTGCGGTCGGCGTCAACTTTTGCCGCTTCTGCTGGTTGAAAAAACTTTTGTCGTAAATCCGATACTCCCGAGCGGGCGGGAGGTTGATAATTTTTTAAAGTGAAAATATGCAACGAGACGAGAAACAGACTTCAAATCGAATATGAATGAAATTGAAAGTTTCACAAGCAACCAACATCAGATGGAGAAATATAAATAAACAACAGGAAGTTTCAGTTAAATTTCATGTTGCAGACATCGCTGAGTTTCAAGTTGTGCTTTTGACATGCCAACGTAGGCAATGCAGGCAGATGAAATCGATTTTACATATTTTAAATTACTTTTTCTAGTTTGATGCGCGCGCGTGTTTGCTATTACCGTCGAGAAACTATTAAAAGTTAGCATTAGCAGTAGTATAGACCAACTAGTTCAACATAACATTACAGTTCCATAATCGTATTTTTCTTGATTTCTTATCGTTATCGTCGAATGGCATCTACACATCAAATTCTTTAAATACGAAAACATTCTAATACAAAATATAAAACTTTTCCTGTTTGCGCTTTCCAATTCCATGTTCTCTGCTTGGTGAAACTTCCCCTTTTACTTTCCCACTTTTCTTATTTCTGATATCACATCCACGCATCAGTAGAACTAAAAAATAGTTATGTCAAAGCTAAGGAACCCATATGTAGGTAGTTCACATTTACGGTAGTTTTATTTCTTTTTTCGAATGCTGCAAAACAGGGCCGGATTTACTGCTCCCAATTCCGAGACTAATTTAGCAAAATTAATTCTATTTAAGTAGAAAATTGCATTGCAAGCAATAAAATTAAATACTCTCCATTCTCGATATAGATTGTTAAAAAGTAGTCGTCAGAAAATAAATTGAAGTTGATAATCCTGAATATTAAAACGCGGGAAATTCATGCTGACGTCAAAATGCTGAGTTGCCATATCGATTTCGAATGTATGATAGATTCTGTTCAATTAATGAGTTATTAATTGTTTAATAAATTATTTGCAGTGATTATTTTCATTAATATTTTGTTATTATTTTGAATTATATTGATTAATCTTAAATATTTATTAAAGTTTTATAAAACTACGACACTGACAGCCTCAATAATTCTCAATTGTGAACGGCGTTTAAGGTGGTACTTATGTTGGAACTAGCATATTGGTTTATTATTATTTTTAATCGAGTAAATTTGAAAAATTCAAGTTCTCACCACGAAGGGCCTGGAAATTTGTCTTTTTGTTTAATGGTAAATCTAACCCTGTGCTGAACAGTAGGTACATATTCGAAATGTAGCAAGTATAAGTGTGTAGACCAAATGAATAAAAAATGAATATGCGCAATTTCGTGAAGTGTTATTGAATACTACCCGTTTCTCATGGGAGGCTGATATATTTTATCGCAAATGTAATAGACTTGGTCTTCTTAGCAATGAAATTTTCGTAGTGTCTTAATTCACCCGGGAATACATTCAAATTCTTTCAATTTCGCTTTCAGCCAAGAGTAAAAGTTTAGAAGGACACTTTAAGGACCACTCCTAGAAAATAAATTGCCATCTTCAAAACTATATCAAAGGTGTAACTTATTGTATAGTTTAATATGATAATATACTCAAAGTCCATTAAGACATTAAATCGGAGACGAAAACAATAGACCATGATTTTGAAATGTCCAAATTGACGTGTTATGAAGGTAGAAGAATTTTAAAATGCGCTATGAGTTGTTACTTTTGATAATCATGATGATGATTATGAAGCCCACACCTTCCTGTCACTTTTAGACAAGTATAGCTATTGCTTACTTATATCAGCACAAAGTTTTAGTCATTATATGAATATGAATAAAGTGAACGAACAACATAAGCGCACGTCACTTAGCGTTAAATGTCTTCATGGCGTGATGTGAGCATATGCTATACGTGCCAACAAATTCTTTATCCATTTGCCGCTGCCTTATACAACTATGGATAAAGCGTTTAATCGACCGTTAGATAAGTGAAAAGTGCATTTCACTGTTTTAGCGTTCAAAACAATTTGTCCATTCTTCCAACCAACCAACCAGCCAACCAGCATTTCTATAGTTATTAAAATACAAGTAGCAGTCAGTCGTTTATAAAAGCCCCAAGCTAAAGCCGAAGGTACATTTAATGTGCACTCACTCTGTCACACAGTGGAACACTATTTAATGCATTCATTTCGTGCGCTTGTAGCTTGTAGCTGCTGCGGTTATAAGTTTAAATCTTGGGAGTTCAGAGCGGCGACATTATCGCTCAGGAATTCCACTATACTGACTACTTGATGTGACTTTTCACGTTTTGCAAATGCAGAATGTATACGTGATGGCGGTGTCCGTCTGTTCTCCTCGCAGCGAGAGCAAGAACGAAATAAATTCAATCATCATTCACAAGCCATAAAACACAGTGCCTTCCACGTACGCACATGAAACACAATTGTGTGCGAATACTATACCACTGTACATGGAAAACATTAAAACAACTCCCATGAAATAATGACCATTAACACATACACTTGAGGTATGACGCCATGAGGGGCTTTTTCACAGCCACACGCAAGAAACGTCATTCACATGCACCCTGCTTGTCTGCTGTGGCTTTGGTTTTGGTTTCGGCTCTTTGGTTACTGTTGATATGGTCGAGGTTGGGTCAAATCAAATGCATGCGCCATGCAGGCAGGACTAAACCGAAGGACTACGAGGGGGACATTGTCGGACATTGGAACATTGGCGAGATATGACTGCATGAATGTTTTATAGTACGTCGGCCCCCGGAATGCGTGTTATAATGGAAACGCGTCCCGGTGGAGGCGGGTTGTGGCATGCAGGACACTATATTTTCCGCACCTATACATCCTGCTTTCAGTCGACGCTAACATCATACTTTGTACTTTTATGTAGTTATTTTGGGGACAAATTCAATTTTCAACCAACTTCGACTCCGGCAAAGCAGTTAAGGGCTGTAATGCTCGGTGTTGACTTGTTGATGTTCTTCTATTACATGTACCTATAAGATGCTAGGATAACTTGGAAAAATAAGGACCTAAGGGACTCGGTTGTTCTTAATAACATCCATCTCGGTTTTCTCACTTGCGGTTTGTAAACTACATTGCATTGAAAAGAAAGTGCTCCTGGAACTTTTACAAGGATACAAAGCGAAAAATGCAAACAGCTTCACTTTAGGGTGCATTCGCTCACGTTTTACATTTTAGTTAGATATGTAAGAAAACTGAGAACTGGGAACATTTCCATTTACATACATATAACGTTTCACTACAAGTGCCAAAGAGTTTTCATGGGATGCGTATAAAATTTCCCATTTTTTCTACTGAAACGAGACGAGTGAATTTCGAATGTACTTTCGTGAAAAATGTACGAGTTAATCATTTCAAGTTGTTGTCACTAAATTAGTATACTTAATTACATGCCAACGTGTTTTTCAACTGCCTATGAAACTTGGCTAGTTTAAAAAGCAATTTTCTTCGTGACACCATCCGATGTACATGCCGAAGAAAAACTACAACAGTTTTACAACCAACCCACCTACTTCCAGTGCATGTCTGATGCCGTTGTTGGCCGCGCTCTTGGAAAATTTTAATTAAATCCGCATCGCTGCTGCCGCTCTTTCCATCTTTGAGCTACGCAAGCCCGCATTGTTGCTGAACGACACAAAAATATTTCACATAACATCACAACAACATTGTTTGAATGCGTCATAATTAATACTCACTCATTCATTTCAGCTCGGCTCGAGCAGTTCAGTACCCTGTTATTTGCTCTTCAACGTGTGCAAGTTTTGAATTCACTTGTTATGAAAATAATGAAAATATCTATTTTAATATTAAATTACATGAATATTAAACGCAGTCTAACAAGCCCATGTTGCTAGAACCAACTATTCGAGTTGGTTTAGTTATTCATTAAAAATTGCTGCTTTTTACGCGAGTTTCAAGAGTCCAAATTTTAATTAAAAACGCAATGTGCGCATGTTATGATTGTGGCATAAAGTAGAAATTAATTAAACTTTAATAACAGCATTCGCACATAAATTATTAATTAATAACAAAACTATTAACTATTGAAACTGAACATAACTACTTTCATTATAAATTTTAGGGTTTCACAAAATTTTGAGTTTCTTCTCTTGTCATTTTGCTTGACTTCGGAATATTTCATGTTTGATTTCTTGAATAAATTAATCTTGTATTGGGTTTTGTGGAAATCAAGACTCTCTTGAAACCATAAATTCATTTTTAATCGTTTATCATTTTTTCTACTCATATATTTTTCTTGTTGTTAATTTGTGAGAAATCACTTTTGTTTTTGTTTTATGGGATCGGAAGCGAAAAATAAGAGATTTAATGTGACGCTATAGCCAGAATAGACAGACGGGCGGGAATTCCAACACCAATTCAGCATCTCAGTGGCAGTATCACACGAGTTAACATCGCTGGGGAAAATTATTTCGTGATGCGCTATTTTTAGAGCGCACATCTCGACATAGTATAAAATTACAACATTACTGTGGGATTCCTGCTGTAATTACACTCGAGTCGTTTTGCTCCCAGAAGCGTACGATACGAACCGATCCTCAGAGCGCCGCAAATGCAAGAAGTAGCTGGGGCGTAAAGCTTTTTAGTGGCCTGTTGATTGCGCGCAAGCACATCAAATCACATCCTTAAAACTACACGAACAAATCAACAACTTCCTTTGTTTCAAACTTTTTCTTAGCATATCAAAGAATCAAGTGAAAAAAAATTCAGCAAGCATCAACTCAAGCAAAAAGGTAGCGAAAAGTGTTAAGAAACAAAAGAAATAAAGACGGGAAATAGGTGCATCGTCGGCGTTGGAAGTTCTTTTCACCATCATAGTATCTCATCATGCGCTGGCGGCTACGGAATGGCTGTGGAAGCATTTTCGGCCCCTTTATTTCGCGATGCGTGAAATACCAAGGCTTTGCTTTATTCCGCACATTCGCAGTTATTTTGTATTTGGTGTGAATGTCGAAAGAGCACAAGAATAAGCAACCCGTGGCTTGCCATAGGGTTTGGGTAGTTTAGAAAACCATAAAGGCTACCCGGCGCCTCCACCACAAACATTTTTACTTTCTGATCATATAGGTATAATATACGTAGTATGCGTATACTAGAAGAAAAGTTTGTAATCATGCAGGTTTATGCTGTCGAGATTTTGACGGAGCTCCACGAATTAAGGTCCCCTGAATCCGAAGAAATCGTTTAGCAATGATGTCCGTATGTGTGCATGTAACGCTAATTTTGTAAATACGATAGCGTCTAAACCAATTATCCGATTGAGCTAAAATTTGAACAGGTGGTAAATACCTATTGATGGGAATAGAACTGATTAGATTTTGGGATAGATCAAATAATAACTATAACCTCAAAAAACATATGGAAAATTTAAAACTCAAATAACTCAAAAACTAGGACGTTTTCAGAAAAATTGTATATAACCATTCGTGCAGAAAATTGAATTCTGAACAAATTATGCCGTTTTAGTTTTTCTCTATAATGCATTTTTAATGTTGAAAATTCGAATTTTCGTTTCCTAGACCTCTCGCAGCATCTGCTGCGACAAAACATGCACAACGCGTGGTAGTTTCCTAGATCAGAAAGTTTTGTTGAGTCCCTACATCGTTTATTACTTTTATTTGTGTTGAAACTTCAGGTACAGTCATTCAGTGCGCACATTTTTTCACCGCCATTATCTGACATAAACAGAAGTTAAGGTAATAATGACTTTCTTTCTCAGTGTTGCAGTTGCTAGTTTATTACTTGAAACAAAATGACTTCTATTAGAGAAAAAAAAAATACATTGAAAACCATTTCACAAATGCTTTTAGATTAGGAACAAAACAAGATTATCGATTTATAAAGACGTAACTAAAACTAGTTTAACGTTTGAAAGAACTAAAGAAGAAAGACTTCCAGCTGTTTGCGAGCGCACTCAAACTGAGCAACTAATAAACACTAAAACCTCATAACATATTCTAATTACAAGCAATAACTCACCATGCTTTATATGATTAAGATGCTTTCGTTAACAAATTATTTCAAAACGATTACCAGTTGATAACTTTAACGGTAAATTAGTTATAGTTCAATAACTAACGCATTTCTAAGTCTTATAATCTCTCGACCAGTGCATTTAATTATGTCTAACAAGCTTATTAACGGACTAAAAACTTAATTAACAAGTTTAAATGATTTTTCTTCGAAACACACATAACTTATGTGTTATGATAACGAGTCGTAAAGACATTCGTTTCAGTTTGTTCTTGTTCGTCGTTACTTGTCGAAACAAGTCGCAGCGCACCGGTTGAGATTTTCCGATTTGAGCTTCTTCTGTCTTCATCTCCTTGGGGAAATCTCAGCCGTATTAGAAGCGCAACCGTACAGAACACCATGTGGCGTGTCTTTGCGATAGTGATGGCAAACTACCTATGGATTTATATGTGTCAGAGCAAACACTAAGAATCCCAACGGATCGGCAAAGAACGTTGACCGTGTCATCGTTTCCGGAAAGCTAAGCCGCAGAAAGAGACCTCAGAAACCATCGGCCATCATAATACAAACACAGCGAGGATTTACCATCAAGACGTTACAAGAATTTCCTAGATTCCTAGTGTGTGACATGGGAATCGCAGACAATACGTGAGTTTCAATGACCTTTGTTGAACATTCTCAATTTGCCAATTTACTTATATTTGACAACGAAAACGAAAACTACCAAAATATTTCCTCCAGAGAAGAAAGGAATCTGTTACAAGTTACCAAATAATATGATCAATAAATTTTGTGTTTCGTTTTTGACATGTTGTTAAAGTGGAAACAAGAAAAAATAAAAATAATTAATGACAGTTGTTGCGCTACAAACTTTTCCATTTCCATTTGTATATCAATGCGCGAAAGTTGAGCAGGAAGCGAAAATTAATTACGTTTTTGCAATTGATTCATTTCGGACGAGAATCGTTCGATGACTTAGCGATTGTGTTTTATAAACTTCTTGTTTCTGTTGCTTGCTTCTTTATTGCTTGCTGTTGCTGTTGGATGCTGGGTTGTATTGATGCGCTTGGCTAAACTGGACCGAAATCAGACGTAAACTTATATAAATGAACGAACCGAGATTCGATTCGCTGGCAAATGGCAATAGCTGCCTGCTTTTCTATTTCTATTTTCCAATAGTTTGCTTGGACTGCTGCCGGTTGCTTTTATTTTCTTGCTCTCTTGTTCGGGCGAGCAAGGCTCGGGCTGTAACTGCTATCGGAAACAAGCAAATGAACTTAATCAAGCAATTTTCTTCGTTTCTCTAATTCCGAATCTGCAAGGCTACGACCAGATGGACTCCAATAGTCATGGTGCCAGGGATGGACTTAATGGAATTGTAAATGTTTTCCTAGTCAAATTTTCAATATTACAAGATTCTTTTATGCACCAAATATGTAACATAATACATACATATAGTAAATTATAAAGAACAAGGAAAAGGAAAGTATTGCGTTTCCTTTTTGCTTTTCGCCGGTTTTGTGTGGAAAGTGGCTTTTAAGGATCTCCCCAATCGTATAGAGTTTCACGTAGACGCCGGGAAATTCGAAACATTTTTGTGAAATGTTGCAATTGTAAATGTAATAAATTTGAGCGCATTCATTGTACAAACAAAAATTCCAAACCAAAATATCGACTGTGCCGGTAGTTAGTTAGTGTTTTAATTGGAAAATAGCGCACGGGCGCGAATATGAAACAAAATTCAATTCTATATTTCCCAGGCCAGTGTTGTGTATGGTCATCATGACGGGCATAGTTATAACTGTCAATATTTTCCCATAATGAGTGTTGCCGAATTTTACAGCGTAACTGAATTGGCAACCGTATGTGTTTTGCACGGACAGGTAACATACATTGTTTGCCTGATTTATACGAAATCGTAGAAATATTTCGCAATTTGAGCGCGCATATTTTGCGCGCGTTCCAATTTTCCAATATCTTTTTATACTCGATTGCAGTCACGCACGTTCCGCACACATACAACACATTGCGAGTGGCGAGAAGGCGGCTGCGAATGGATCGCCGAAAAATGTATGGAACGGCGTCGGCACGACACGAAAAGCTTTTTAACTTTTATTATTCATTCGACGCACGCGTTTTCATATGCGCTCCGATATTGCCGTCGCCATTGCCATAGAGCGGAACGAACTCGACTGATTGACTGTTTTAATGTCGAATGATATTTTCATAATGTCGCCCGCGGTTGCTTTCATTGCCATGATGGGTTCACACAAATTCGACACTGCGACTGAATGAAATGAGAAAAAGAAAACTCGTTTTTCATGCGATGGGACCGGAAAATCTAAAGCGCGCATATTTTATTTTATAAAAGGTATTCAACACTGAAGACATTTTATTAATAAGCTTTGGAATACATTTTTCCATCAACACAAATTTTAAACTTTAATTGCATTTCACATTATTCGGAAATAAATTGAGTCAATCAACATAAATATGGCATCAATGTGAAATTTAATGGCGACTTTTTCGTTTTGCTCTTATAACGCGCATATTTTTAATAAGACGCATAAATTTAATTGCATCATGATGCGTTACTCGTATGTAATCGTTGCCTTAACTAATTGCAACTTTTGGCTAAGTTACGACCCGATGAAAGACGCTTTCGGCATTAACGACTTGCATCGCAGCAATGGCAGTGCAATATTTTCAATCTTTAATTACTTTAACACGTCTTTAATAAGTTTTTCGTTTTGGTAAGTACTGCCTAAAACACCTTTAGCTTGTTCTTGTTTGCATTTTCTGACTGCGAGTTGGACATGCGAATGCAAAATAGCATACATCGTGCCAGATGTATGTACTGTTGAAATGCAGTAAGCCAAGGAAGAAAAGTTGAAAGCAGCGAATGGAGAGTGCATTAATATCTGTCGCTTTTTAAATAAAACCAAGAAGTCAACAATTTATGATGTTCGCGTTCGCTAACAAGCAAACGCACGCTTTTTAAGAGATTTTTATTTCTTTCAATCTCCAACCCAACCGATGTATGCAGCTCGTAATTTACGGTGTTATAATATTTTTAGTTAACAAAACATTTCCTGTTGCAATTTTCGATTATGTTCTTTTTGCTCGTTGCGTGTTGCGAAATAATTATCGCTCGCGCGAAATCTCTCAACGTGAAATTAAACATAAATTAATATAAATACTAAATACTATGTTGTATCTTGTAAGAAGTTATGTTAATACAGAATTAACGTTGTAGTTGATAGTGACCAGCCAGCTTAGAAGACATAAACCGCGATTTAATCTCGACTTGAATTATTCAACTTCGTTATTGACAAGTTAATTAGAGCCAAAGGGGGACTCTGGTTTTAATTTAATTAGAAATGGACTTTCCATCGCTAAGCCAAGCCAAGCCATCAACGCGCTGAGATATTGACTCGTTGATGCCTGTTCAAGATACATATTTCTTGAAAACGTACACAATATAATTACATGCTGTTAAATATATTTATTATATTTTAAGAATATAAAGAATGAGGCTCACATGCATGTAAGAAATGTAAGCAGCATTGCGTAGGAGTCGCATTATATCTACAGAATGAAAAATGTTTTTGTGAGCATTTTTCTCGCAATGGATGGTTATTCAACAAACTTGAAAG
The DNA here is from genome assembly GCA_030264655.1 of Leptusa sp. GC000079. Classification (NCBI taxonomy): domain Eukaryota; kingdom Metazoa; phylum Arthropoda; class Insecta; order Coleoptera; family Staphylinidae; genus Leptusa; species Leptusa sp. GC000079. The sequence goes on along the minus strand of JARJDT010022717.1, from coordinate 1,413 downwards.
ACGACACGAAGATATAAATTAGGCGAACAAAACGATGGCTCGTTAGCAAGTTAATGCATGTACCTCTGCTGTACGCAAAGCAACTTGAACAAAAATTAATTTTTCGTCTCTTGCTTATGCCATACGATCGCAAAAATTGTAATAAAGTTATATTAAGCGTTTTATTAACAAATTTCGTCGTCTCTTTAGAGGTCGCTTTGCTTACTCCGTGATGATGAGGAGGAGACGACACCGACAAGAAGCACTTTGTGTTGTGCCTTCTGTCGCATCCGTTTTTGCTTATACTAATGTACATGTACCTTTCCTCTTCGAGGAAGCGCATTTTCTAACCTCTCATGAGTTTCTGCGCCGGCAGATGCAAAACGTTTAGTGTAGTTAGAGGAGTCGGGGAGTTAATAACGTGCCAGTCGCGAACTTCCCGGAAACGACTCCAGGATATTATGATAAACTGATTTAATATCTTGCGTTTTTAATATAAAAACGCGCACCGTCCCAACCTATACTCTTATAGGTACTTTTGTTGTGCTTGCTACACCGGCATGCGGGGAGCGCACTTTTTTAAATAAAAAAATCTGCCTTTACCATTTTCGCAATTTTGCTGTTGAATGTGCTCGGCGCGGCTAATAAATGCCAGGGCAAGTTATTAATATTTATGTTCTCGTTCAGCAGAAGCAGATCGATTCCTACCTGACTTTTACTCTTGTTCTTTCATAAAATCAAAATGTCAAATAGTTTTGTATAGCTCAACAGGCGTTTACTTGACTACTTATTTCTTTTTTATACAATTTCAGATAAAGTTTTTGTTGGCTAATAAAATGTTAAAAACTGCAGGCCATTATTAAATCGTAAATTTCGTCGAAACGTGCAATAATCGGAAAAATGGCATTGTAAATTTGTTCATGCGTTGTATTGTACATGCACTTGCACTGATAAAAAGCGTCATTATTGCGGCATTGCGCGGGGGCTGCCGCTGCATTGTGGCGATATTTCGGGACGATGCATGAATAAGGATCCTCGTTCCGCAAACAGCGTGCACTGTGCCGATATCGCGCCCGCGGTTATGTACCAAAAGGACCAAATTACCATCCACTCGCAAATATTTGCGCATTGAGCATCGGACTGCAAATTGCACTCTATACAAATGTACATCCTTGCCACCTAGTATAGCACACAACAGCCATGCAAACAGGAATATTACAAATAAGGGAGAAGATACTGAAAGACGTCATAAAGTCATCGCTACGGGCATTTTACAAGTAAGCAACGAAATCTTATCATACCAACAAACCAACAGCATATAATATACTAGAGCAAAAACTCATCATCAGGTGCAGCTAAATAGGTAGATTTCCTGAGTCGTTTTGGTAATGTCGCCCTTTAACGCTTCACAAAAAAATTAATAATCTAGCAAAT
>JARJDT010022709.1:0-12227 GCA_030264655.1 Leptusa sp. GC000079 | reverse complement strand
GTGCAGAATAGCAAAATTCAGCTCGATCGGATCAGCGGTTTAGACGCTATCGTGTTCACAAAATAGTGCGTACATACATCCATACATACGGACATCACGTCAAAAATACTTTTTTGGGTTCAGGCGACCTCAATTCGTGGAGATTCATCAAAATCTTGACATCGAAAATTTTCATGAATACTATGACCACGAAGTAAAAACGATATAAAACAAATTTGTCTGTTTAAAAACATTAAAAAGAAATCAAATTTTGAAATGGGAAAAACTCTGCACAAATCACTATTCTCTTTGATTTGAAATTTAGAAACCGTAATGTTTCTAGGTTTCATAAGTATGGCAAAAAGAAAAAGGAGCAAACTTTTTGCCAGGGATTGGAGCAGAAAATGTTAGGAATGCATCCTGCTACTTCATAGTATTTTTTTAGAAGAAGGCTTCACAGTTTTTAGTTAATATTAATTGCTTTATTTACAAGTAGGTACAATTATTTAAAGTAATTTAGATTTGTTCAGTCCTGTCGACTTATATATTAATAAATGAAAATCGCTATAATGATTTGTTGAACAATAACAAGTGAATGTAGCATGTAGTAACTATTTATCGAGGTATTATTTATACTTATGTTGGCTTTAGCTCCTGATGCTTTCCCTAATACTTTACCAATTTCCGATGATCCTGAAACATCTACATAAAACCTCATTGTTCAAATGCCAGTAGAAAGCAAAAAATACGCATGCAATTCAATGTTTCATTTCAATATAAGTTTATTTGCATATAGGTTTTTAATGTTGTAATGTTAACATGAAACAAACAAATGGCTTGTGCAATTGAACTCATCGCATCATTTCCACCAGTGAGGCGGTTTAATTAACGTCCTGTTACTATTTTGGCTATATGTAGATTAAAAAAGTATAGTTCAATACACAAATCACAAATGATCAATTTCAAATAATAAAATTCAAAACACATTTAATAACGTTTTCATTCATCTTCTTTTAATTACAAATACAAATAAAATAAAAAGGATTGCTTCAATTAAAATTCTGTAAAATTGTTTTTCTTTCACTTTAAAAAAACATCAGGTATAAAAATAAAATATCTTATAAATATAATAATCGTAATTAATAGTTTATAATTGTTTGTTTCCTCTTTTAAGTAAAAGATTTAATATAATACAAGAAGAAAGAGAAGGAGATTGTTAAAATATAATAAAAACTGTACAAAAATTAATTTATGTAAATTATATGTAATATAATGGCCCTCACAACAATTGTATTTATACATTAATAAATAAATTGCACTTACGCAAGCCATTTGTTCTGTACATTTAAATATTCTTATCATCAATTAATTATTTATGTTTCAGTTTTGTTTAATTTCATCTAAAAATTATTTGTTTTTCCCATTATTTTAGTTCATAGAAACTTTGTGGTTCATTCGTTTATAGTTTTATGAATCAAAAGTTTTTCTTCGCTAATTAATTAATAGTTAAAGGTAGAATAACGATTTCTAGCTATATCAAAAATTGTCAACACGAGTTAATCATTCATTTTTTAAATGAATTCTTCATTTCAATTAATTAATAATAATATAAATTAGTACTATGTATAGTTTATGTATAATCATAATATTCACAGTTATTACCATAATAACTTACAAGTATGTACAAAAATATGAATACATGTCCCATGTTCGGTTGTTGTTATTTGTGTTCCTCAGAATGTGAATTTGTGTATGAAGTGCGTGCGAATGTAATTGACGTTTGTACACTGAAATCAAAGACAATACGGGGGAGCTTGTGACGATAATCCTATCTAAAAACGACATATAATATATTTAAATATTTACATACCAGTGTATTACACGATAATTTCTCAATTTGCATTATTATTATACTTTATAATTATTTATATAGTACAATATCATTTAGTTTAGTTTTGTTTGCAAACTTCTACAGTTTACCTTCATAAATTGATGAATATTCTGCTTGCTTTCGATATTTTACAAATAAATATCATTCATTAATTACATTCAAACAGAATATCTAGAGCATACACAATTCCATTCTTTAAAATTTTCATTTATAATAATAATATAGTAATTTATTTCATAAACGATAACAAAAATGTCTAATGCGGAAGTTATTGATGGTATTTTATGATTTAAGTTAAAATTTCATTTTATGTTATGTACTGCTATGTACAAGATTGCTTATGATTCATTTCATTAATTAAATTAATTACTACAATATAAATAATTTAGTTTAGTTTCGTTCCATTTCATATGTATTTTGTAGGTTGTAGGATGATAAAAATCATTTTACAGGCGCAGGTGCACTCTAATAATCTGCTCATCATCTCATTTCTCATCATTACACAAATACCAAACATCAAAACACAAATTTCATGCACAACGGGCGCGCGCGATTCGCTCTACATCATCACACTATCATCTAACTTCGCAGTCCTTGTTCAAAGGTAATGGTGTTGCTGTGTGCACTGGGGGTGGCGGTTCGAGATTCAAGGTTGCCGGCGGCGATTTGACCGCCGCTAAATGAGGTGGCGGCTTGTCCTCATCGGACGGATGTGTTTTCATAACGTAACCTTCCTGACATCGCGCAAGCTTTAACTTAATCGGTGTGACAATTTTATTATAACTACTTGCACTTGCACTACCACTACTAGTCCGTTCGTTCTGTACATTTTGCGCGGCCGCATTCGTCATTGTGTTGGCGGCAGCGGTCAATGCATCACTACTTTCTGTCCGTTCACCACTCGCATTCACATTGACGACGGGTTTGTCACTCTTTTCAGGCGACACATCAAGGGTGGGTGCTGCCGGTTCCTCAGGTCCTTTCTCGTTCTTCTTAAAGCGAATTATTAACTTGGTCGGCGCTGCGTCGGTTTCATTGGCAACGATCTGAAGGTCTTGCTTCTTTTTCTTTTTACTCTTACGATTGATCTTGTCTTTCTTTTTCTTCTCTTTCTTTTCGCTGAAGTCGGCCATTACTTGCTTCCGGAATTTCATGCTCTCTCGTTTCAGGTCTTCCACGCTGGGTTTCGACACGGATGCTGATAAACGTTTCTTTGGCGGTCGTATCCGGTCGCGTTTATCATCGATCTTTGCAATATTTATTGGCAAGTTTATCGTTTCGGCATTTGCTGCACTCACTATATTATTTCCGCCAATCTTGATTTTCAATTTCGGTGTCGTTTGATGTTGTTGCTGTATGCTTTGTGACCGTGGCGGTCTACCACGCCGTTTATTTTCTACTGGGTTACCGTTATTCGATCCAATACTACGTCTTCGCTCCATTGAGTTTTCATCATCAATGGGCAAATCCAAATGTCGCAATTCACGTGATAGTCCCGTGCGCGGTTTGTCCTTACGTACTTTATTGTCGAACAATTCATCAACGCCCGTTCGATAATCCCGATAATCATCCTTTGTCGGTATGCTGGTCATTGAAGCGACAGCCTTTGGAATTGTAATAATCGTACGATTGAGGGATGGCGTTACAGGTGTTGTTGAAATGCCCGGCGCGTTCATCGGATCACTCATATTCATGCCCTGCGAGCAGTACTGCCTCAATAGTTCCTTCTTCCTCATCCGATGCAAATTAGTAGCTCCAGAATTCGTGCACACTGGCGTATTGTTAATTGCATTATGGGATATCGTGTTAATTTGCAATGTATTCGTAACCGTCGTATCACTGACAGGCGGAAGAGGCGTCACCGTTGACGAGTACGATGACGTGTAATTAGCAATTGGCCCTTTAATTTTCACCTTCAACTGATTTCTCGAGTCTGACAGAGACACCTTAATCTTATTGAATTCAGGTACTAGCGGACCTTCAGGCTTCACGAGCGCATTCTGCAATTCCTTCTCGAAATAATCGTCCAACTCCTCATGAGTTTGTTGCTCAGTTGTTCCAGCACTAAACTGGCTCAATAAATTCGCTCCTTTGTAGTGTTGTGGCTCTTGTGTACTATTATAGGTGCGCATATCGACAGGTCCAGGTAATACTAGTGGTACAACAGTAGGGAATGTCTTTTCGATCACCACAGGGGGTTCGGGAGTGGCCGGTTTCGACTGAGTGTCGTTAATCGGCGTCGGCGGTCGCAGTTCACTAAGATGATAACGATTCTTGTGCGTTGGACTGGTGAATTTCGGAGATTCCGCTTTGCGATCATGCACATCCGCTGACTTCCTGCGTTCTCGCATTGCTCTCAAATCGCCGCATTCGTTTGACATATCGTCATCGAAATCAAGATCGTAAACCGTACCGACGAGTTTATTATGAATGGTGTTAACGTCATAATCGTGGGAGGCATTTGTTTGCCGACCTCGGCCCCGGCCGCGACCTCTACCTCTGGATTGTGATTGTGCTCCTCGTCCACTGCTGCCTTTGCCAACCTTTTTGTCTTTATTCCGCCCTGCTGATGCTGCTTTGGACAAGTCCTGTCGAGGACTCTTACCAGGACTCTTATTAGGTGATTTCGCCTGCTGTGATATGAATCGTGCCGAAGCCCTTGTTGGCTTGCTCGGCGATTTCTTGCCCGAACTGTTTGACTTCACAGAAGGATTTGGTGATGGCTGAACATGATTAGGTGTTGAATTGCTCAGCGTGGGCGACGCGTCCGGCACAATGATGGGCTCCGGTTCAGCTGCAACGACAGGTGACACGTCCTCTGCTACCAGCTTTGGAGTGAATGCTGTCGGCATGTTCACCATGGCAGCGGTCAATGCCATGTTGTGTTGAGACGAGGTAAATGCTGCTGTTTGAGGAATGTGCATTATCTCTTCATTAGGTTTCGTCATTGGGGGGATCACAGACAACGGAGTCGGAAAGGAAGCTCCGAATGGCGGTGGAAACATTGCGGCGCCTGGCGATGGGAATGGTAGTTGAGTATTGGTATTCGTCGGCGGGAACAGACTGACTGGATTACCAACGAATTGATTAGCTTCTGCGAACTGTGGCGTAAAGACATCCAACGAATTCGGCGGAAATTGCAACGGTTGCTGCAATAAACCCGGGACCAGATCCATATTCGGATGATTAAACAATGACATTTGATGTCGCTTGTTCATATCGTCTTCTTCATTATTCCTTCGAGATATATTACTCGTAGAAGACGCTACCGAACTGGATGAGGATCTCCTGTTTGGCATCAAATTACTTTCTGCCCATTTCACCTGTGGGTGGACATCGTTGTAAGGTAGAGGACTCGGTATACAATCCATTGAGGAAGCAGCATCTAAGAAAGGTGTTCGTGTCCTTCTATCAGTCAATGGACTCTGGCTTTTCATTGTGTCCTCGTGTAATGACCCAGAAGTGGCTACACTTAGCGGATTGTTCTCAAGGTGTTGTTGATTATAGGATGTTACTTCACTAAACGGCTTCAAATCAACCGATTGCAAATTAGGATAATTGTCGCTTGGTGGTACCCATCGCTCATCAGCTTGTGCTGTAGCATCCAAGTGTTGATCTCGCATGTCAGGTACAGATTTGTCGTCCATTCGCGGCTCGTTGAATTTGTGATAATCTTTGTCACATTCATACTTCATGATTTGAATGTCAACGTTGACTTTCATTTCCTCCTTATCATCAGCAGGTTGTGATGTCTCAAGTATAGTGTTTGGTACACTTTGATCCAAGTCCATTCGGTCTTCAAGCTTGCTGGAAGATATGCTTATGGCATCATCCACATCAATACTAGCTGACTTTTTGGTCAAACCCATATTCCCGCGCAATTTCTCGACGAGATTTAGTGTTTCACGAGCGGAATCTTCCTTGGAATCCTCTTTCAAGACAATAGAACTAGCAATATTGAAGGTTAGAGGCAACCGAATCATTTCTTCCTCTTTCGAAGACATGCCGAAACCATCTTCGAGCATATCATCGATATCATCAAGCAGGTCATCATTGGAATGTGTGTTGTGATATGATGTGCGAGTTAGATTGTGTGCAATACTTGATTTATCGTCTTCTAATTTGAATAAAGTGTGAGTGTTGTCGACAATCTCGTCGAGCTTCGTCGGTGACTTGTGTTTGTGTGTGTTGTGTTCAGGCGACTTTGCATTCATTGCATTTGATAACTTGTTAGCGAAAATATCGTCCAAACTTTTAACTGCTTTCGTCGGCGACTTCTTGGTGGAACTTGGTTTCGGTGTTGCTGGTGGTGGCTCCTTGTTCTCCTTAACAGGTGACTTATTCGCTTTATCCGATTTACTTATTTTGCTTTCAGGCGCACCAAATAATCGATCGAACTTAGATTTGGATGTCTTATTGCTAGCCGCCTTGCGTTCCAGAATTTCCTTTTCCAAGTCAATCTCAGATTCTGCGGGTTTGTTGTGCAGTCGCTCAGGCGAAATGTCTTTTACTTTCTTTTCCGTTTCGCGGAGCGGAGAGAATAGTTGCTTAGGTATAACTGTCGGGGCAGGGGCCTCTTTGGCTGTTGGTTTGCTTGCAGTTTCTTCGTCCGCATCCGTTGATTTTCCCTTCCTGCCTTTAGTCCGGTCTCTTTCCGTGTTGCCACGCTCAGAGAGATCTCCAGACCGGACATGAGCATCTCCGAGCCGATCACCTGCGTGCGTCGAGCGCGGCCTGCCGCGACCCGGCGGCCTGCCTTTGCCGCGTGCTCGCGTCGATTCCTCTCTTTCCGGTGGCGTTGGCTTCTTATCAATGCTTTTCCGACTAGGCTTATTGGGTGTCCGTCGAGGAGATTTGGAGGCAGACCTTTGAGCAGTTGTTGACGGTGGCCGACTCGAGTCGCTCGAATCGGAGGAGCTGGATGATGCCGCAGACTTGGCTGCCTTGTCAAGAAAGGGCCAGTCCTTGGCACCAGTCCGCCTAGTTTGATCTTTGGCTGAGAACAAACTCTCCGATTGCGGTTGCTTTTTCTGTCGGTCATTCTCGCTCTCAGAGCTTGTGCTCGTCGAGGAATCACTGGAAGAGCTACTTGAGGAAGACGTGCTACTATTGGAAGAGGATTTCCGCTTGTCGGATATTTTCGCTGACTGCGCCTTATCGTCCTTCTTATCCTTCTTGGGCTTTTCTTCCGTATCTTTGCCCTTCTTATCGTCAGTTTCCACCGCTGGGCCCGGCTTATTGCCCAAGCCTTTAATATGCTCTGCGGCCTTCTTTGCAGCTTGCCGTTGGGGAACGTATGCGAGAATATCTTGATCAGTCTTATCCATTTCTTTGTCAATGTCGAAAATATCATCCCGTTCCCTGTCTTTCTCCTTCTCTTCCTTTCTGCTCTCATTGTCTTTATCCTTCTCCTTGTCTTTATTTTTCTTGTGTTCCTTCACAACTTCTTTCTTCTTCTCCTTCACAACTTCTTCTTTTGGTTCTTTAGGTGGTCGTCCTGGCTTCTTAGCCTTGGCGACTGGCGAAGGTGTCGGCTTTTCCTTTTCTTCAGCTCTAGCGTCCGATTCACTGTTACTTTGGAATTCTTTATTCGTCCGCGTTGCTGTCGTTGATTTGAGGTTTTCAGTTGCTTTCTTAGCAGCCTGCCGTTGAGGCACGATGAGATCAGACGGTACATAATCCTTCTTCTTCTGCGCATCCTTTTTGCCCTCGTCTTTTGTTTTCTTCTTGTTTTCCGGACTACTCATATTGGGACTCTGCTTGGTTGAGGGTTTATGCGAGAACTCTTTAACAGCCGCCTTTGTACGTGGTTTGCTTTGCGATTGCGTGTCGCTTGCGTTCTTGGCCGACGAGTCGGACGTATCGCTGTCGGAATATATCGACGACATTCCCTTCTTGTATGGACTAGAGCGCGGACTTGCCGTTTTGATGGGCATCAGTTCATCACTATCAGACGCAGAAATGCCCAACTCCTTTTCGACTTGTTTCAGCCTCGAATTAGACGGCTCCTTCTTAATGTGCTTAATATCTTCCTCACTACTGCTGTCCAGGTTATTCCGTGTAATACTGTAGCGTTTACGACGCCGCTCAGCCTTGTTGTTCTTAATTGGCGTGCGTTTTTTGATGGCTGGTTTTTCGTCATCAGTGCTACTGTGCAAACGATTCTCCTTATTATGTTTGGGCTTAGGTTTTTCGTCACTGCTGTCTTCGCTACTCGAAAGACTACTTCCATAAAGACTAGCACTCCGCCGTTTGCTGGTACCGTTGAAATAGAGCTTCTTATACGGATTGTTCTTGACGTCCTTGAACAGACCATTGATTTCCGGTTTCTTCTCGTCGCTCGAATCTTGCAGCGGCGACTTACAGCCGGTTATTCTCGCAATTAAACTCTCCAGATTGATTGTCTCATCAGTATCCTGGTTCGAATAGAATCGATCGTATATCGAAGGGCCGTGATTAGCGGCAATGACCGCATCGGTGACCTTCTGGTTGAGATTCGAACACTTTAATACGACAACCTGTTTCTGAAACGTCGATTCACGCATCTTGAAATACGAACGCGATAGTTTCTCCCGCCGGCTCACCATATAGCAAAGATTGCGCACGCGTTCCAAGTCCTGTCGCAATTGAACAAACATTTTCATTTTCTCCAAATCAGCTTGTTCCTGCTTGTGAGAGAGCATGTCAATGTCCTCGTATTTCGGTGGTAGTAGCGGCCTATTATGACCTGCCTTACGCTTCAGCTTCCAATAATTGTAAATACATTGTAAGGCCTCGGAATCGATTTCAATATGCACGGCGATGTCTTTTACGCTCACATGCTTGGAGAACTCGGCTTCAATTTCCTGCTGGCGAGCTGCCCGCGCCTGGTTCTTCTCCTCCGATGTCATATCCTTGCGCTTTTTTCGCTTGCAGTCGTCATCCTCGGAGCCGGAGCATAAGCTCGCCTTCTCCTTCTTGCTCGACTTCGAATGCTTCTCGCAATACGAGCGCAGCTTAACGCCGTCGTCGGCGTTCTCGTCCTCGATGATCGCGCGCATTTCTAAGCCGTGTTTGAACGCGCACGTCACATGATAAGCAGTTTTACACGTTTTCACTGAGCACTGAATGCAAGCACCCACGCGCTCCCTGCACAGAACACAAATGAGCGCCCATCGACTCTGCGGTATGCTCGAGATCTTCGTAATAGGTTCCATCTTCTCAACACAGCCTATGCTCACCTCCGGTATCCACAACGCGCACGACACGTGCGCCCACTTCTGTCCGGAGCGCGTGCTCTTCATTGCGCCGCCCTTGTTCGGACAGAGGACGCAATCGGGTCTCTGTTTGATCGTACACGTACAACACAACCACTGTCCGGCCGGAATACGCGTGATACCGTAGCACGCCTGATGCACGCAAATATTACAACTATCGCAGAATACCATCTCGTTGCCCTCCTCACTGTCGGGCGACCTACACACATCACAAATAACGTTTTCATCATATTCTATGCCTAATCCCTCCTCGTTCCTGAGTATTGCTTGAATTTTATCCCAGCACCGCAACTCGTAGCGTTCGATCACGCGCTCCAGCTGGTCCTCGCTGATCGGATTTAATCCGACCGCCAACCGTTCATTATTAACTAGCTTCAACCACGCCACATCACATTCGTCAAGATCATAAGAACACGCTGCTTCCGCCTGCGCTGGCGCCGTCGATAGATAATGCTCCTCGGATTTAAATCGGTCGTCTTTTGTTATCCGTATATATCGCGTTTTTGGCCTAAAAAATGGTTCCAATTAACTAATACAAAACACTATTTGAGAACACTTACGGCTTAAACTCTTGCAAAGGTTTTATGTGCACCGTTGCGCAATGCGTGACTGTTACACTAGGCTCCGGCAATGAGTCAGGATTGACAGGTACTTGAACACCTCTTTCCCATTCCTGCTTCCATTGATCCACAATCACCCAATATTCATTCGATGCTAGTGGTTCAGAATCAGGCAACTTCATCGCACTGATTAAATCCTTACGAAATAATTCGGCTGGAGCCTCGGTGGTTGCGCGATTGTAGATCTTGAGGTCATTGATTGGTCGCCAGCCCAAGGTGGACGCATCTTCTTCTTCTTGCGCCGTCGGCCGCTACAAATTTATTTTCAATTAATTTAATATTTCCAATATTTAGAATAGTGATTGTTTACCTTGCGCCTCTTAACAGGAACCATGCCATCGTCAGAGCGGTTAGGCCGTTTTACTCTCTGGGACATCGCACAAAATAGTGCAGTTTATAACAACTCACTGCACAACCTGTAAAATCAAACATTTTAATTTTTGAGGAAATATCGTACACTGGCAGCATCAGTAGCATATTTGGTTTTGTTTTGTGATAAATGCAATTTTTGTAATTATCTAATATATGCCATTGTTGTCACCATTGCCAGCAAGCAGTATCAAAGTTAATAAATAAATTCACTTACTACATATTTATCAGTAAAAAATGTTTTAAAGGAAGGCTCATTTATGTCTGAAACAAAAGCATCTCATTAGAACATGTAGACAAAGATGCATGAGCTGCTTCTGTCATATTCATCTCAATTCCATCCATATCTTAACAACATATGAAAGTCACACATTTGTTTACAAACAACCTAAGCTGTTTGTGAATCAACCATATTTGCATTCCACTTGCGATTAGTGCGTATTTTCATCCCCAGAAAGCTTCAATTTGCTGGCTTTTCCTTAAACTCCTGCTAATTGTGAAAATAAAAAAGTAAGTTGCCTATGGCTATGACTGCAGCTTTGCAGCATTGGAATGTTATTCTCGTGGGACAAACGCAAATAAAGTGTATCCTAATTCTGTTGGATATTTTCGCACGTCCTCTGCGGTGTGTTTTGATGGAATTTTGGTAAATATACAGGTGATAATCTTGTAAAATTGTTTCACAAACAGCATAGGTGTCTCCCATGTCTCTATTGTAAACATTCGCACGGAACCATTTTCACACATGTTTTACGCGCTCTATCACATTTAATAACAATTTCAGCACTTGCAACCAACTCGCCGTTTACCATTTCTTGAGGAATTTCCATGCTTTTCAATGTAGCTCAATGTTTTCTGATAAAAACGACTCCATTAGACTCCATTTGGTAAGCCTAACAACATTGACAATCTAGATGGCAGCAGCAGCGCCCAGTTTGAGCCGAACCGAGCGAGAAACTAACCGGTCGACGTACGAAGTGCTTACCATTTGCGGATTCCTAAGGTTTAGGCACCAACATAAGCCACACCTTCAAACGAAACAAAACAGAAACGCAATATGGTAGGCTGCGGAAACTTAATAAAATCGTACCGCTGATCGTAGAAAATCACATTAAGCCCCAAGAAATAATTCGTGCTTCTTACGGCGGAGTCGAGGCTTAGAAAGAAAATATTTCTTTAATGTCATTTCAAAAGGAACATTAACTTTTGCACTTATAGGCGTTCTAGGACGTGAAAACCCGCAAAAGGAAAGCACTTGCACAACGCAACTTGCTTGTTTGTCAGGAATGCGCAAAATGCGCCTATGTTTTTCAATGTGCCTTGAATTTAAACCAAAATGTAAACAATCCAGTTTATATTTTCTATTTATTTCATATAGTAAATACAATTTTTGAAAAGATATAACATTTTTGCGGTTTTATTAAAAAATAAATTCATTTAAATTTAAATATTAAACGCATGCGCAGTTCTAGTTTCCTAGCCAAACGTCAATCATCTTGTTGTTTTCCTCAGTTACCCGCGAAATATTGCATTGCAAGGATGGCGAGTGTGTATTATTAGAATTGTCAGCAGACTCAATTTTAAATTGTCAATTAAAAATTAAATTTGAATGAATTAATTAACAAGCAGCAATTATATTTGTTCTTTAGTATAAAATAAATACGGAACAATAGCTTTCATCCGTAGGACAAATGTTCAGTTGACTTTCAAAGAAAAATTAATAGATGACAATTCCAAAAGTATTGATAAAATTTGTTAATGAATTTAATTAACATGAATTAGATCTTCAATTTGAATTGAGATGGTACTTAAAACAATGACAACAAAAAAATAAATTTGCTTGTTGACATTTATCCTCTCATTTATCGCGATTTTTTCAAAAATAGTTAATGGAAATTTTGTTCGAAACAAATATGTAAATGAACCGATAATTAATAACTAAATAATGATCAGAAAAGAATTTATGTTTTTAATTTTAGGAAAACGCGAGGGAAAACGTTTATTATAAATTTGCACGAGCATGGTTCCTACGAAGGTTGAGCGAAACTCCAGCGTCTCCAGCGCGCCGTTCGCGTTTCGCACTTGATCGATAGCAACGCAACGAAGAACAAC
>JARJDT010022700.1:0-16444 GCA_030264655.1 Leptusa sp. GC000079 | reverse complement strand
TCGTCTTAGTTTTTCTTCAATAACTCGAGAACCATCAATGATTTTTGATTCAATCAAAAATCATTTTCCAAGGCATTAAATTTTGAGTATTTAATGTCTAAAAATATTTGTTCCAACTTAGTTCATTTCTGAGATATAGCCGTGTGCGCCCAAATTCGGTCACAGTGTATGAATGCTATTTCTCTTTATTGAAATTTAATTATTGCAAATTTACGACTTTCTATTAAGTGCTACCACATTTTACCCAGGTTTGATCGTGGCGATTTTTTGTTCATTTGGTTATAGACCAGGCCAAGCCACATCTGATTTATTATCCAGTGGCAATTTCTCGTGCATCGAATGCATTATAAGATTGTGCATATTTAATTTGACTCATACACACGCACCGCCTCTCGTGTATCGATGTATCGACAGCGTCGAAGGACAACGACAAACCAATCGGGCGCTATTATACTCGTATGCATGTATGTACATGCGTTTAAATATGCATTTCACTTAAGTTAAAAGTTAAAATGTTAAGAGACGTGCTTATAAATGTATGCATTTGCAGTGCAGCGGCAGCGGCTTGCTATGCTATGCGCATACATTTTGTCGAATACCAAGCTGCTGATAGGTGTTTATTTCAATAAATCCACCGCCCATTTAAAGTGCCTCGCGCACGTATTATCTATCAATACATGCGTTGTTTTATTCAATTCAACTCAACTTCGAGCTAGTATAACTTTTCTATTGACGGTTGTCAGTTATCGGCGCAACTGATCTAACGTAAATCGACTTTAACTAATATAATATGACTATGGTTATTCTCCTATCCAGTGCTATCAGCTTAAGTTATGGACTTCTATTTAGAAATGAAAATGAGCAGATGACAATTATATCTACAGGATATGGCAAATAGTTGATACTTTTTTCGGAAGTATGATAAATCTTATTTTATGTTGTAAATACCTAATAAATGGAATTCATTTTATTTCAATTTGCAGTGAAATCAAGCAAGACCACATATAAACATTTAACATTATCATTTGATAAGGATTGTTTCACTTATACAGCATGATTCAGAACGAATATAGTAATTTAAAGGTCGAGCATCATTTTCAAGAAGATAGTAAAGTTTGGAAAAGGGTTGCAAGAGACAAGACTTTTAGCCTTTTTCTGGTCTTGTCTTGACTTATCTTGACAAAAAATATGTCGGGCCGACCCGCAACCCGCAACGTGTCTTGCCTTCCGGGGGTTCGGATGATGGGTTCGGCGCATTTAAAGTATTTCTCTAATGAAAATTAAATATGTCACAAAACTTTTGATTAGAAACAACGAATGGCCTACTCATTTTTGCCTTGTTTCTGTTGCTATGTTAGTTTGCAATAGCATTTCAAGCAATATCGAAATTTTCAAATATTTTAGAGACTGCATTTTATGCAAAAAGTATACATATGTATATGACCGAAGGTGGAGAAGTTGCGGGTCGGCCCGACACATTTTTTTTAATTCAGAGGACCTCAATTCGTGGATATCCATCAATTCTCGACATCAAAAATGTTCATGAATATCTATACTTCTAGTCTTCGACCAAGAAGTGAAAAGGCATAACATATCAGGCAGGGCCGTACAAAGGGGGGGGGGGGGGGGGTTTGGGTGTTGAAACACCCCCAAAATTTCGCCGAGAATAGGCAACTTTGCATACATCAACAAAAATTTGAAGAAAAAAATATGTTTCTGCTTTAGAGAAATTTTGTTTAAGCACACAAATTGTTTGTTGTATAAATATGATCCAGATCCAGATCAAATTTCTGGGTACGGCCCTGATATCAGGATACGTCTAAGTCAAACAAAGGTGCAAATGAATGATTTGGTTGTGAATTGTTAGAAGAAAAAAATTGTACCACACAACTTGGTGGTTAATCATTGCATGTAGGTGATCACGAAGTCGTGTGGTGACCACACTGATTTTTGGAATTCAGGAACTTCAATTCGTGGAAATCCATCAACATTTCGATATCGAAATTGTTTAATAACATAAGACTTCTCTGTTCTATAAGTTTGCTTTGACCACAAACTAAACATTGCGAAGGATTTTAATTATCGTTATTAAGGAATTATCATATTAATATAATTCCAAATTTACAAGCATTTCGGTGCAGTCGTTTTACGTATTTTGCATAAAAATATTTAGAATCGAGAATTCCTGAGAAAAATCTTGATTTCGATTGACTCTTATCTTATCTTGAAATATAAACTCAGGTTTTTCTCCGATCTCGTCGAAAAATTTGGATAAAGTCGAGACAAGAATTCTTGAAAGTCGAAACTCTCGTGATGATACACAAAATTGGCACTACTCCTAATCATGTTATACCTACTTAATTTTAACAGATTCAAACTTTATCAACAATTTAGAAAACATCAGAGTTACCCCACCCAGGTCATGTTACGATAGAAAATGTTATGGGTTACAGAACATTTGAGTTTAATTGCAGCATTTTTTAATGTTTTTGATTGTTTATGGAAAGAAATTCTATATATTGAACAGAGATTAATTTAATTTATACAAAAGGTGGCTAAACTTTTATGGAAAATTTACTTATACATATACCTGATCCTTAGGATATGCTAACTTAAAATTATCAGCCATGAAATACAATTACTGATCCGACTTGCATTTTCTTGATCATATTTGGACGAAGATCCAAATAACTAAAAAATGTATTTCTGAGCAATATGGAAAGCAATTTAAATTTTCGCCCCACAGCTTCAATCAGGCAAACGGAATTCCAATGTTAACAAATTGGAGACCTACCTAGAAGTTCCGAGACCTCTTGACTCTTGGTCTCGTTATGTTCTGAAATGACTATTTATATTCTATTTATTTTTGCCCGGATTGATTAATAAATAACATATTTATTTATTTTATAAATCAACACATCTGCAATACTTTTATGTGGGTTTGGGATTTGTCTGGAGAAGCCAACGTATGAAACCATTGTAAAATCCAAGTTTTGAATAATTTCATAAACATTTATTTGATTCTGAATTTGATAACACAAAATTGGAAATTTGAAAATCTTGGCACCAGCATCTTTATTATTCGTATCATTGGTGAGTTTTAAATTAAAGAATAATTTCCATTGATTGAAAATTAATTACACACCAAAGAAATAAATTGCCTTTTCCAAATGGGTTATAATGAAAATGAAGCATAACTATGGCCAAAAAGAAAAGAGCTGAATATTGTCCATCAGCAATCAAATCCCAATTCCACTGACACGGTAATAAACATTTTCTGATTACAGCCTAACCAAAACCAAAACTCAACTACACACATCTTCATATCGTAATTATAAATAATAAATGCGCGATGAGCGTGTTCACTCCACATGCACAGATAGGTGTATGTATGTGCGAATGGTTTATAAGCATGAATCAAAGCGCATCGAAGACTCTTCGGCTTCGAATTCGCAGTTGGGCCGCGGCCGCGCCAAAAGGTACCGTGGTCGGATCGGGGCCTCGCGTCATCGTAGATCAGTCTGGACCGTGGGCTTAATTGCGGCGTGTCCGGCCTCTGCCTTTAACTTCTACTACTATAGCATCCACTGCTGACTCTGACTGCAGAAGCAAGCAGTACAGAGGCTGGTTGGAGCTTACTACACATTATAACGTATCTCTATCAGTGTGTGTGCATGCGACTAGCGAAATGCACATAACTCACTAGGTAATACCCCAGCGAAACTTTGATCTGCTTTATGTATATTTGCGACCATTAATTGAAGTTTATAGGTTCTGCAATTATCATAAGATAATGCAGGACTGTGTCTGTGCTTTTGCTAATATATTGCGCTCGATCATATACTGCATGTAACAAATGGGGTAATGAATTTTATTTTAAATTAACGAATCAAAGCTGCCACGTTTTTAGATTGCTATTGTTGTAGAGTGGCGCGAAAATTTATTGTTTTCAAGTATGTTACCTGTTCATCACTCTGGTCCCAAAACAAAAGTGAATTAACCATATTTTTAATATTCAACGCTTTCTGCTAATGCGAATTATAGCAAATGGGCATTGAATTGCTGCTCAAGAAAAGAGTGACGAAAACGAATAAAATGTAATGCACTAATACCTATAAGCTGATATGTAATAGCGAGGCGGGAGTTACAAGACGCGAATAACAAATAAATGCAAATTTATAGAAAATTGCCGATGCCTTGATGATGATATATAAAAATACTTAAAGTTTGCAGTCACTCGACATGCAATCCAATTCTTATATCCAATAAAAAGTTGAAACTTGCGCCAATTGGCTTTTCATCGATGCGTAGGTTTGTAATTCAGATTATTGGAATATAAATCGTGCAGATGTTTAATAAATCGAAAAAGTAATTAGCTGTTGCGCAAAAAGCATTTTAATTTCATATCATTGCAGTGAATTAATTAAAATTAAATATGTATTTTTTGTTTACTTGTATTATGGGCGCTAATGTAATTTTATTTGGATAGTGGATATTTTCCAAGTGTTAATTATGAAATATCACATCATTCTGATCGCATTTATAATAGCTAATATTCATTCGGTCGTTATGTATTGAGGCAATTTCTTTCTCTTTTTACTTTCAGTCCGGGGGTGTATGTTGCGATGCAATTCTCTTTTGCACCTCCGATGAAATTTGTAATGTTAATGATATCGTTAATGCATATGAATGAACCAAGCATGCGATTGCCGTTTTTATTCATTTTCGTTCGTGTTTTGTTTGTCAGTTTTGTAAATTTAAAAAGCTTATTTTCACGTTTATAATGCTAAGCTAAGTATGCATTGTCACAGAACATGAGACTGAATGATGTGATGACCTATTATGATTATCCTGAAGTACACAGTTTTTCTTGATAATTAAAATAATTCCACAAATGCCGCTAAAATGAACATTTATAAAATTCACCATTTTTTATTTATTTTAAACATTGCAAACGATGGCAAACTACAAATTTAGGAATGTATTGTGAGGGATAGTTGTGGAAGACATCACTTTGTATAAATTTGACGTTTTACTGCGAAATAAATCAAAATCTGCGATTTATTCCGGAGCAGGACGTTGCTGGGTCCTGTTGTGTGTTTGCTTCGTCGTTCGTGAAATGTGTTTATTACCTAACACGTATGAACCTACGTAAATGCAGGCAGTTCGCAAGCACTTTTAAACACTTCCATAATACGTAAAATGCATAAAACACCAAATACCTTTTTGGCAACATTTATTTTTACATTGGTTACTTAAAATGCACATAATACGACCACACTTTACTGCCTTGGCAAGTGTGACAGTTTGGTAATTGAGAATATTTGAACAAATTAAATAAATTATCACATAACATAATTTTCTTGTTTTTCAAAATAAGTTAAATTTTGTATGCAATTTAATTTTTGTTGAATTGAAGTAATCAAAATTGCTAAAAAGTGCAAATACAAGTTTGGTAGATATTTTTGTAACCATCGAAAATGCGAATTTGATGATAAAATGCATTTGAATATGAATTATCTTGATGTCGTTGGGCATGATGCATTATACGTAATCGAAAATTTTAAATTCGGAAAATGCAAAATCGCACAATGGCAATCGTGCCAGCTCTTCAGCACAAGCACAAGCACAAGCTCGAGCAATGCATTTACATGCATACGGCAAAATCACCTGCATTAGAAGTGCAATCAGCAAATGTGTATTGAGTATACACATTGGCGTATTAATTTTCCGTTGAAAAATGCATTTCCTGTTCGGGCAGGCCGGGCGCTTAAATATTGAAAAACTTTAATGGAGCAACTCTATTTATGAGCGCGAGGCAGCGCGCGGAGGCGGGCGCGACCGTGGCGGCGACGAATTTAGCCCTAGCACACCACTACCGGCAGCCCCCCTCGCCTCGTGCCTCGTTGTTGCGGCGTTGACCAAAATACATAAAAATACAATTCGCAATCAGCACATGCATTTTTAAAAATTAGCGATCCGCCGATCGCACCGCCGCCCTCGGTGCCGCTGTTGCGAAATTGATTGGCCAATATAACAATATTAGAGAGAGGAGAGGAAACATTGCCTCCCGCTTTATCGACTGCGTTTTTTTCGCTTCTCTATACATTTTTTCCGGGCATCAGGACGGCCGGCCACCGTACCAGCACCGCCACCATCGCCAGCGCGAGATCGTCGCGGGGGGGCCGGGGGTGCCGTACGTGCACACATCATGCATGCATGTGTGCGAACACAATCAACCGGCCGCCGTTCGATTTCTCTCACTTGCACCGCCTCACCTACACCCCCTAAAACGGCGAACGGCGAACGTTTGCGTCTCCTCTTCTCTTCGTATGCCCTGGTCAGCAATGAACGAAACGAAACGTGCAGAGAAAAAATGCAAATTTCGATTGATTCGAACAAGTCCCATGTGTAGAGTCCACACACATACTGCTAAAGATATTCACGCACGAATGCGCTAACAGGAGAAACTGACTAAATGCAACAATGTAAACCATACCAGGAAGAATCATTCAGTTTAGCAATTTTTCAATTCTAGTAAAATTCTGTAAGACTCAAAAATTGAATAACAATGTGATTAATGTGAAGAAACTTGTTACTTGTGTCTTTTGACATATTTTTATAGCGCTTGCCCTTTTGCCCAATTGCAATTAGAAACTGTTCACTTTTGCCTCACTGATGCAAGTTTAGAATTCGGTAACCGTTGGGCTCGCGGATGTGTTTCGTAAATTTTATGTGGGGGCGGCTATTCTCCCTGCTTTGAATGTGTAGTGGAATTGAAGAGAGAGCTTCGAATGCGTATGGTGTTGTGTGGATGGAATTGGATGGAAATATCATTACATTGGAAAAACCCCCGGTCGCCCTGCTAAAGCCGCCGCCGACCGAAAAGCCTCACACATACCCCGTCACCGCATCTAACGAATACATTTATTTATGCAATTTTTTGTGCTTTCTGTAGCTGTGTAGGTATAGATACCTACAGCCGATGGCTTTGTGTTCAAGTATGTGCGCGCACGCTTACATCGTGAAAAAAACGGGCCGACCGAAAAGCAGAAAAATAGAGGGAATTTGACTGTGGAAAATAATAAAAACTGGCCGAGATGGACTTTGAATTATATAGCACTCGATTGGAAATAAAGGTAGAGGAGGGCAACCACCCACCCCACGAGGGTTCAAATTAAACATTTTAAAATTTAAATTGACAAAAATTTAATTAAAAATACTCCATTAAAATTTAAGACTCAAAAATGCCACGCGAAAGTCTAATCAGTCAGCATGGAATTGATTGAAACAGTTTAACGTTAAAATAAAACTTTTGCTATAAAACTCTAACCCTAACCTAACCTAACCTGTAACAATAATCAGTGTAATATGTGTTCGTGGTGTGCTAAGTTGAGCCTCTGTGTCGAGTTCTCATCCCGAATCTCTGGCGGTGTGAGAGTGCGGGTGAGCGCGGGGCAATCGGATCGAGAGAATGAGCGTAATGTAAAGTGTAGTGAAAGGGGTAGCTCACCTCATCTACTATAGTAGGACTAGTATGCGTTTTCGCTAAATATTCAAGCATTACAGCTCTGCATAAATTCATTTCATTACGGCCACCAAATATTGCCAGCTCCGCAATGGTAGCCAAAGCGTTCTCCTCGCCTTCCTGCGCCACTCTTTGCTTTGCTTGCCGTGCTTTAGCCTACGCGCCATGCCTTGCCTTGCCTCATGCATATGAATGAATTCATTATATTAAAGCCTTTTCAATGTATAATTTACTTTTGCGTGAGTCATTTCGGCTGCGGATCTCGTCTCGTTCTTCTTTCGCGCGCGTCGTAATGTATGTTCTTTCAGTTAGTTAAATGTCTTAAACTACATATACATAGATATCTTATAGCTTGGAAGCGCGCGTGCGAAAATCTACTTGATGAAGGTTTCGCACATATTTAGAAATTTGACTCTCTTTCTTTCTTTTCCTTTCCATCTTGTTTCTGGTGTTGATGGCTCCAACCTCTAAGAAAGTAAAATGTGCCTCAAATATTATACTATGATTATTTTATAATATTCTGGTTAATGTTGATCAAAAATGTGATATTATGTTAAAGAAGGGCAAAAGTTGAATAATGCTATTGTTCAGTTCATAATAAGTATCGTACACTCAACACATTTTCTTCATTTCATGATTTTCCATCTCATCATCGTCATCATATAGAGAGCCATCAGCAGTTCGTGGATGCTGACTGTGCTTTAAGTGTGCACAGGTTGTGGAATACAGTAAGTACATCATGCTTCAGCCCTTTCTTTCTCTGATTCTCTCCAGTCAACAAGAGATACTTGATGCTATTCATTATGCATTGTGCGAATGTATTATTATGTTGAATATATCTCATTACATATAGAGCGCATAGCGCATAAGATATACTTAAGTGTTAGGTCTTAGGTCGTTTCTTCATATTACATGAACTTTTAAAATTTTCCAACATTTCAAATAAAACAAAAATAAAAAATCGCCCAACTGGTTATTGTTTAAAGTTATAAGTATGTAGTGCAGGCAAATAATAAAGAGCTGATTATTTCATGCACATATCGTAAGTAAGTGACAGGTCAGGAACTTGCGCAGTGGCACAGACATAATACATATAACACACAAATGCAAAAGGTTAAATATTTTAATTATAAAATTCAGGCGGTGTAATTAAGCGGGCTGTTGGTGCGGCTCCTGGTGCTGTTGGTCGGCACCGGCTCACCAACTCCTGCCATACAGAGCACTCTGAAGCTGAAGAGACGAGCAGCTCGTTTCGTGAACGAAACGAGTCATCCATCAAAAAGTCCCCCTTTTGCAATCCACCAGATCCCAGGCCCAGCATCACAAGCCTCCCCACATACGCACACCACATCACCATAACAATCTCCTGACCATCCATCCGACGTTGCACACATTCATACATAATATTACATTCGTTTACTGTGCGCTCTCTCATTATTCATTTCGCGTTCCGTTTTCTTTGTTGCGCTGCATCAGCAGCGATGTAAAATGTAAAATATTGTGACGCGCTTATTATAAACTGCTCAACTCATTATAAACTGCTACTACTTAAACTATACCCAAAACAATTAAAATTTAATCTACTGGCTCCGCAACAGTGCATGTTTTCAGTTGTTTTGTTGCTTTTTGTTTGTCCCCATATCAGTGAAATTTTTGAAGAAACAAAAAGGAAATCAACTAATATGCTTAAAATATG
Organism: Leptusa sp. GC000079; assembly: GCA_030264655.1. Taxonomy (NCBI): domain Eukaryota; kingdom Metazoa; phylum Arthropoda; class Insecta; order Coleoptera; family Staphylinidae; genus Leptusa; species Leptusa sp. GC000079. The sequence continues at coordinate 7,220 of JARJDT010022700.1, read as the reverse complement.
CTAATAACATATACATATAGATAGGTTTGCAGAAAAAACATACTTTAATTAAAAATTTAATTAATCATACTTTTTCAAAAATTTAAACATGACTCGAAAAAACATTTACTTCTACATTTTAGCAAGTTATTAAAATCAAATTTGAAAATATCTACTATCATGATCATAGTAGTAAATTCAGTAAATGCTTATTAGAAACAATTTTCCGGATTGATAGTAAGTTCTTTCTGGATCGACAAACACATACTTCATATCTCACGGCTCAGACCTCCCAGTTTTATTCAATTGGCGGGAAATATACGGGAAGTAAGCAAATAGGTGTAGGACCTCTCGTGACCTTCCTCGGACCAACTTGTGAAGAAATTCTTAATAAAAAAATGTTCCATCTTTCTTCGGTCGGCTATGCGCGGTCATCAACGTTGGAAATCTTGCAACTTTCAACAATGAAATCCGCGGATTGTCATCAAATCGCAGAAATGCTACACGTGGCGATGTTCCTCGAATCAATTTGAAAATGATTGCTCCTTCTTGCGCCGTTTAGACACACAAAGAACATGAAATTTTCAATAATGTCACGGCATCCTTGTTTCAAAAGTTGAAAGTTTCTTAAGTTCGCATATCCAAGTGAAGCAAAACAGACGAATTTTGTTTAAACATTATGGGTCGAAAATGATCTTGCAAATGTCACCACATTTTCCACAATTTCTTCCCAATACGCGAATTTCTTTGTTGTTAATTTTAACTTTGATGACCGCGCATAGCCAAACGAAGAAAGATGGAACTTTTTTTATTAAGAATTTATTCACAAATTGGTCCGAGGAAGGTCTCCTCAAGAGGTCCTACACGTATTTCGTTACACCCTGTATGTATATTTTAACTGAATTTGAAGTTGAAACAGGATTTTTTTGCATATTCCTGATTGCTGTCATTTCAAATTTAAACATGTAACAAACTGGTCACACGAGTGAACTCAAAACTTGTCTATAATTTTCTGAAAAATCGCTAATCCAACTCCTAATCCTAAATTTTCAGTGAACATAAATAAACTAGCGCATAATCCGTTAATCAGATTTATGCCAACTTGAGAAATGTTATGTATGGCATACAGGAAAAATCACAAATGATTTACTTACTTATAGAAGTTCGGAAAAATATCAGGGACTATTCGTTATCTCACCGAACATGGGTGTGAAACACCTTGTATGTTAAGTCCGAAGGCATAAAATTAACGAAATCGCATGAACAAAGGGATAGCTTCTAAATGAAATACCAAATATATGTATATAACTACGAGGAAGCAAAAGTACGAAAGTACATTATATTCATTCCAGGGCCTAAAGTGGTAAAGTGGTGGTAATACACACGTACCTACAAGTAGGACGAAGAGCGAGCCGGGCGGACGAATTAACATAAGATGATTTGCATTTAAATTAAGTTTGCATCGGGGTTATTATTATACTACTCTAACACGACCACTACAGGCAGCCCTACGTACAACATTTGCCAATATCACCATACTACTACCAACTCAAGCACTAACTCCACTACCACCATTGCCGCGCATTACAACTATAATGAAGAATAGAATATAGCAATTGCATGCATACCATATTAACGGAGGTCGACGCTAAATACGCGCGTGTGTTAATACTAAACACATGAGATAATGCCATTAATATTAAGCAGTACCGCAGTTAGTATGCATACATGCAGAGTGCAGACATTCAATGTTCGAGCAAATATATTAAGGATTCTTTTAATATAAGTATTTGAGACTGACATAATTATACAATTTAGGTTTAATCATTGAATTTGAATTTTAATGAAACGCAATCATGTTGGAAACAGAAAACGCCAACAGCAAAAAGTCTCAAAGATCATTTTTGATGACTGATTTGTGTAACATTTTCTTTTAAATTTGTTTATTTGTCCCAAATATCTGGTATGGTGCAATCACATTATCAAGGCATCTCGTCACAATCAAACAACAATTAAATACATTGTTGATTGATTGTGACGAGATGCCTTGATAAAGTGATTTTGGTTTATCATTATCGTTCACGAACGAGATTTTCGTAAAATGAATGCAGACTATAAAAATGTAAGTTGATAATAGTTTTAATCACAGTTTTAATCAAAATATGTATATCAATAAATTAATTAAGTATTTCGTATTTGTAAACCATTTGTATCAAAATGATCCGTCAAATTGAACCAGCATCATAAATCTAGTTTCATAACCTGGAATCGGAATGTGTTTATTTTTACAAAACTATCAAAGTCTACTTTAAAAAAATCCCATTCGTGAATGGCATGAAGTTTGGTGACTTCAACGCGCGACAATTTTCTTCCACTTTGGCACTTTGCCGCATTGAATTTAATATTTGATTGTTTGCTGTAGGTATGTGCAAATATTTAAATTTTTAAGATTGTTTTGCAAGGGAATTAGGATTGGGATTGCCGTTAGAACCCATTTACGAATGTAACAACCTATCATCTTTTCACTTAGCTGGCCATTTTACGTTGTTATTCACATTTAAATCATGAAAACCATAATTATAATAATAATATTCGACTTCCAACAATTTAATGCCTTGCAACGTTAAGGCTGCGTTTAATCGTTTTAATAATAATTAAAATTAACCATTCCTCTAAGAGGCCTTACAATTTACCTTTATACATTTTACATCACATTACATTACATTGCAACCATAAATAATAATTACAAATAATTAATAATTATACTTGTATCTTGCATGAGCACGCCAAGATGCAACCAGCAACAAAAAACGAAATTAAACAAAAACAAGCAAAACGTCGATGATGTACGATTATCACTGAACTGGTTGATCTTTTACAGCCACACAGAGTTGTATTAATTTCACAAATTTATGATAAATAAATGATCCATTGACGTATATTTGAAAATATGCAAATCTCAGTCGTAAACGAACGAGAAATAGTTAAAACATCCCGAATATAGTCAGATAACGAGATATCTTTGATGACATATGTATAAATCAAATGTCAAATATTAAGTCAAAACTAACCAAAAACCATGTAATTTTAAATTCAACACCAAACTGGGTTTATAAATTTTTATTTTTGGAATTTTTGATGTGTGCAAAATTTTAAGTGTTTCAAGCAGCAACAATTTCGAAGCATGAAGAAACAACAGACGAATAATATCAAAGACACCAATGGTGATTTCTACTCCCTGCCTGTTTTGTACTTGGTCATCTTATGGACATTGATATTTGGAGGTATTCTCATCAAAAAACTTATCAGCCAAATACAATTTCCGAAAAGGGAAGCGCGACAAATTCTACAGAACGCGATTCTCTTCAATGATGATGATGACGAGTTCCAAGTGCAAGATAATATCAACGTTGAAAATATTGACCATCGTGGGGATTTCTAACTTTGTAAATCCAATACCAACAGGGAAATGATTAGGAAGATGACTGCAAATATCCTAATTTTAATGTAAATGAAGGTTTAATAAAGATATTTCATGACTTTTGAAAATAGTCTAGTATTTCCATTCGTATTTCTGATTTTTTTATATACTGGGTGATTCAGAGCGCCCGTGGCCGACCCGTGACATATCCGAATAATTTAATGGTGTCTCAAATTTCGAAATTGACCGGAAGTAGGGGTAACTTAACCCAACTTTACAATTTCAAATGGCAATATAGGTCAATTGTGTGGTATCATTTTGATATAGGCAACTCAAAAAGAAACAAGTTTCTGGTTGAAACTTATTTTTGTATACCTTATGGTTTAGGGGATAATCAGGGTGTTTCAGAGCAATTTTTACGGGTGGATGAAATCCTAAAGTTTCAAGAAAAGAAATATTACCAAATCATATGCGAACAATTAACGGTGATAGTTTAAATTTCCGGAAATAACCGGAAGTGGGTGATCTCAAATTAATAAAATTAACAAAACCAAATATTTTGTTGCATGTAAATTTAAACCATAAAATTAAATAAAATGATTCAATTAATGATATTTACTTTCTAATTACCAAACGAGTGATACCACATAATTATGTATGATCTTTCAGGTAGCAATTTGAAACTCTGAAGTTGGATGGAGTTATGCCTACTTCCGGTTATTTCCGGAAATTGAAATTATTACCGGTATATTTTTCGGATAAGTTTTGGAAATAACATTTTTTTTCTAAAATTCAGTACACACAATTTTACAACGAAGAAAAAACCTTTGCTTTCCAGAGGGCTTCCTGTTTTATTTCAATTCCCTCTTGGAAGTTTTGGGTCATTTTGAAAATTAACTTTCTTTAATTTCTAACAATATTAGGAAAAATCGCGTAGTCATCAAACAATGATAACCCTGCATGTGACGGCATTCTCTGGAAAATTTTGAAGAGGAAATTTTCATACAGAGATTCTTCATCTAACTGCGTATGGCCATTGGAGTTTCCCAAATTTTCGAGATCAATAAAATCCGTGAAATTAATAATTATGGATAATAATCCCAAATGTTGGCAATTGGCTGATTTACAATTCAATCTTCAACCGTTAAACCTACGAAGAATAACAGAAAATATATTGTTTGTAGTACTCCTCTAATGGGCAACCCCACGAAAAGAAATGCGCAAAAGTCCTCCTGTATGAAGTGTTTGCCTAGTCTTGCGGCTTGCGGTTATAAGAAGCTAATAATAATTTTAACTTTAATATGTATATGCAATTGTATTTTGTTTTGTACGTTGTACGGTAGACTAGCTTTTATATATGACGCGAATAGTTTGTAGTAGTGTGGATCAAGTAAATTCGAATTTGGAACAAAATACAACACTCATTCAACTTGCTAATGTTACCGCACCGCACCTCTTGGCTTGCACCACCCGTCTACCCCTATAATAAGTATCTAACACACAGTGTTTTGATATTACCAAAATTTAAAGTGAATTTGCCTTTGCCTTCAATACTTACTTCTCCTGCTGTGTGTAGTGTTTTAGATTTGCATTGCGCTTTTGTTATCTGCTCAGGACACTTTGTATTTGTTTATGCCAGCAGACGGCCTGCTGATGGTGGTCGCTTGTTTGGAAAATGTAATTAGTTTTCGAAGTTTGTTGCAAAATACTCGGCGCATTTACAATGTGTACTTATACACGGTACAGATGCATACATTAAATGAGCATTTCGTTGTAGAAGGGAAGGAGGTGGAGTTGAAGTCAGCGGCGGCGAGTTTATGTAACAAATTAATCATGTTAATTATATTGCTTAAAATTTTCAGATCGTTTTCCCTGGAAATTGCTCGCCGATAGTCACTCATTCGCTATCGTATTCCAACTTATTTATAATATAATTGACTATGGCTTACTCGATCGATGCTGATAATAGGTTAATGTTAATGCACAGAACTCAAAATCAATAATTTAACCCAAAATGGTATTTTAGAACTTCTTAGAATTGACAAAAACATTACTTTCAAGAATATACTATTTTCCTACAAACGAACAAAAGACAGTCATCACACACGCCACTGAGGCGTGAATTGCGACTTTTCTGGTTTTGTTTACATTTCTGGAAGTTTTAGGAAGTTCCAAATAGGTGGAGCTACTTCTGTTACTCATTGATACCAAATATAACAATACAATCTTATATATGCACTTTTCTAATTTAGTTAATGTCGCCAATACTATTCAACCAATAAAGTAATACCTTACGCACGCATGTCGAAAATTACTAATCTGACGCTCGGTATATCTATTGTTTTAATATGATTTCACAACTCATATATGGTAATTATCTGCTAATTATTCAGTCAACATTTATATTCATATATCATATGTATATCACAAAGTTTAAAAAAGTCATCAATTTTGAAGTATATTTTCAGACTTTAGTTTTTACATATTGAATCCAATGTAAATCTAGTTATTTTTCCGAGTCGATAATCTGCATTAATACAGGAAGTCTATTTGAACTTTTCCTAGTTCTATTTAGTCAACAATTCAACTAAATTCCTGTAAAATATTCGAAAGGTTCATTTTCAATTATAATTATTTATCTGTATACATAACATGCATATTTAAGTTCCAACAAAGTTGCAGTATTATGCTAAGCTAACTGCATATTAGATACTGGCACAAGTCAAAATGTGTATGTAAGTTGATTTGTTGATTTGTTTCAGGCTATATGAATATGAAACTATACAGAGTACCAAATAAACTATTAGCAAATTTCAAATGGCATTTATGAGCTTTTTTGCTGTTTTGTGCACATTTTGATGTTTATGGATTCTCTTAGCAATGACAACTAGAAAATTAGAAGAATAAATCAATGAAAACTTAATAAATAATGCATTAGCTACAACTTAAGTCACTTTAAGTGTAACTGCATCTTCTTTGCTGGTTTACTAGTTTGTTCTGGAATAAATTAATAAAATAAATGTGTACCTATTAGGTATACCTAGGTAATGATAAGTTATGCCTAGGCAGCTCGTGCCAATTTCGACTTGTTTTAATAGATGTTAATTATACATCACATCATCGGGCCTCGAATGTAATTAAAGTTTCAGCAATACTAAATCGTTCGATTTGCAGCGACATTACATTACAAATAAGCGATGATTAAGAATAAACGTACCCATAACCAATAGCAAAAATTAAACGAAAAAGAATTGGGAATCGAGAAACCGTTTTGTATGTCATTTAACATAACACACGTTTGTCCATAACAGATAATAGTAAATCAGTTACATTGGTTTGAAAATTAATTATTTAATCATAATTGTCTAAAGTAAATTTGCAAGCGTAATTTTAACATTATCCAATCTTATTATTTAGTCAAATTTATACACTGGTGTTGCAATCGATAAATTGATAGTTATAATGAGCCGATTAGTTTCTTATTGCACCAAGAGAAAAATTAAAATTTCGTAAATGTAACTGAAATTAAAAGTGATAATTTGCAATAGTTAAAATGATTAATTCTTACATTAATTAATTGAATTGAATTAATGTTTAGTGCAATACTTAATAAATACAAATCTGGGTCAATCAATTTGTTTCATATTTAATTTTGAATTTGCAAAAAGCAGATCAAAAGTTTCTAGATGGTTATCCGCACTTATTTAAGTAAAGCTAAAGTTTACACAGTTGCGTGCTAATTTCGATTAAAATTAAAATACAATATCCGTAAATTGTACACCTATCATGATTTCCGAGAAATGCTACCCGACAAGTTTCT
>JARJDT010022682.1:0-21344 GCA_030264655.1 Leptusa sp. GC000079 | reverse complement strand
TTACCACGAAATTACTTGCGCGAATACAAGAAACAACCTAAATATATCTCGGCGCATTTTAAATGGGGCTTAGCACAACATTTCAGCTATACTCAAAAGTTCTTAAATTGTAAATTGTTACAGCTTAGCCTTAGAGTTTCATAAATTTACGAAACGCTAAAATTGTCACTTTTTTAAAGGTTATGTTTGCGCAACTTACGTTAGCGAAATATGCTAGGTTATGGTACTTTGAGCAATAAAATTTTTAGCGTTTTGCTTCAGGTTTTTTGTTTTTGTCTTTCTTATTGTTTGAATTGTTGGCGAATATTTGAGTTGAGCATGAGAATGCGAACGACATTATGAAGACATAAAACAATTAAGTTTCCATTCATCCGTTTCACGTTCTGTTCTGCGCATGGAAGTTAATGAAGCATTTATTAAATGGCATTTACGAGACGGATGCAAATTTATTGGCCGTCTTTGTTTCTGAAATATCGCGCAATCAAATACAAACTTGTTTTTCATAACCTCACAAGTATAATTTTCATTTTATTCGAAATAACTTCAAGAAAGAAGGAAAATACAAAAAGAAAATTATCTAGTTTAAATTGTATAACCTATAAAATATTTTTTTCTGCATTTGATGTTTGATAAAGTGAAAGGTTAACTTCGGGTTTGATGATTCTGATGATTTTGCTCGCATCGACGAAAATCGTTTACGACTTTTATGAGTATACAATTCGGGCATTTTATGCACATTTTATATGCCAAATGCGACATTCTTCGCTGATGTTTCCGTTTCGTTCCTTTCTATTCTACTATATTGACTTTTAGGTTATTTAACCAAAAAAAAAACTTTTCTTCTTTGGTTAGATTTTTACAAATTTCGTTAAAAGCTTCATAAAGCACTAAAGCAGCACGGAAAACATTGAAAACAAAACAGTCACACAGTCTCGCAGGGAGAAAAGTCGTTCAATTCAAGTGGTAACTACTTGAGAAGTTAAAACAGTCAAGTCAAGTGCGTTTCGTCCGGCAAACAACCCTCAATTACGCCCCCTGAAGTCTTCTACAGTAAACAGCCTTCAGTCTGTAAAACACTTTCTCGTCTCATCTCGTCAAGTCGTCATCTTTGTTGTTCGTCGGAAAAGTCTTTGAAATCGTTGTGTGTACTTAGTGTCGCATTAACGCTAGTTATAAGACTTCAATACTTCAATCGTCGAGCGCTTTATTAATCAAACAGTCTAACAGTCTCATCAACTTAACCTCAAAACATTTTTTTCGTAAATTTGAGTAAATTCATCAGTGGAATTTGTTTAGTTTACATTCTGAGCTAGCTTCATTTTGGGTAATCTATGCACGTTGTTGGAAATTGTTGGGACAATAAAGCTGAGGATAAAAGTGATGAGACGCACGACGAGTCGGTTATAAACCGTTTTGCTCATGCTACGGCGAAGACTATAACCTAACCGAAAAGGATAATTTAAAAGCGGATGAGCGACAGCAACGCCGGTGACAAATGAGGCGTTGCTTTCCCCTTTCTATTATACAATAAGGTTCGGAACTGTTTATGTATTAAGGTTAGGGACACATCACACACGTCATTTTGTTGCATTTATATTCCGAGCTATTTGTCTTGTTTGATCGACTCCACTGGCGGCACTGGCGCGCATTAATTAAAGCAATTAATCAAAATTATATCCAACAGTTGAACAAAGAAAAATTGCAGCCTTGATTTTATTATCGCAGATAAGATATGAGCAAACAACAAAGAGATGATGAAAAGAAAAGAACGCGGATGACTTGCGTAACCTAATCACAAGTAACCACAATTAACGAAAAATTGTGTGCATTGTTTGTGCTTCGTTTTCGCTTTCTTTCATATTCATTGTGATTGTGACCTACTTTCTGCTGTGAAATAATGAATAAATGGTGGCTTAATGTCGTAATTAAGTTGAAATTGAGTTAAATTTTATTGAAGATTTAATTAGCGCGCACGTTTCTGAACTTTTTAGGTTAAATCGCTATAAATATCAACTGCTATGCTTCCGACATTTTATTTTTTTGCCGTTTTGTTTCAAAATGAGGATAAAACAGGAAATGCGCTTTAGCGCTGTAGCAAGACTGTCATCTAAATGCTCTGTTGATGTGTATTATTTACGGTCAGCAACGCCTGTCGCTTTCCGAAACATAAACATCACAACTGCATCACTATATTCAACCGGGCCGCATTTTAGCCATCATCACGAATAAAAGCACAACACTTTAATTTGATTTGATGTGCAGTCTGCAAATCGCCACGGACACAATCAGACCAAACCTATCCTCAATTCTTAACCGTTTTCCGTTTTTAACATTAACAAAATGTCACTTTTTGTGGGTGGTATGAACTTGAAACTTTTGCAAAAAAGGGTGGCAGAATTGGTGTCACACCAGTTTCTTACAAAGACTGCACTGCAACATTAAAATAAAAAAGTTTAAAGTTTTTAAAATGTTGTATGATACATGGACCTTTATGAGTGGGGAGAAAATAGTACCTTTTTGTTGTTTTTATTGTGACTGCTGTACCTTTTCAATTTGAAATTGGGAATAATTAATTTCAAATTGGGAATGATCAATAAAATTTGAAATTAACCATTCACAAATTGAAATTGATTATTACCAATTTGAAATTGACTATTCCCAATTTGAAATTGAAAAGGTACAGTGTTTACGAAGATTTCTATCAAAGTATAGAAAAACAAAAAGTAACTAGTGTGTAATAAGTTAGGCATTGACTAATCGATTCCGTATTACGAATTACTTTGTGGACAAACTTAAACAACTTACAACACAATATGCCAAACACAATTCGTAGTGGCTTTGTACAACAAACGGAAAATCCCGCCCCAACTTTAACTTCAACTTTCTGTATAAAGTAAAGACCTAAAGTTTACTAGCTTTTAGGCAACTGGCTATTACTATGGTAGTAAAATATTCAAATTCAAAACTACCCGGGAAATTTAAGGTTAACTCCGTTTTTTGCTTAAAACATTATAGTTTTTAGGTTAGCGTCAGTTTGTTAACCTTTGTGCGCAATGAATGCTTGTTGCTTTCCAGTTTCATTTTATTCTTGTATTTCTTGTTACTGCGGTGAGTCGTTTAGACGTTTTTTTGTCTGTTTCAATCCTAACAACTATGTATAGAATAGAAACCCTGGAAGTCCTGCGAGTAAGGAGTAGGAAGGACGAAGGTAGTCGTAGTTTGATTGTTTTGCTTACAATTCAGAGTTTCTCTTGGGCAACTTGGGTTTGAGGTTATTCGGTTCTCTACATTTGTATTTGTAACCATCGTTGAGTTGAGTTGTTCCAAGCAAGAATTTCTACTTCATAGACACATCATAGATAGAGAGAGAGAAAAGACGAATAAAGACGTGAAATTAAGTTAGGTTATATCGCTAATTCTGATCAAGGAATGTAGGAAATTAGCGCTGTTCTATACAATGAAGAATGTACAAAAGCAGTTACAATGCGATCTATTTGATTGCATCGCTTCATTAAACCTATTATTCTTTTACACTTTGTTTTCATTTTGCTAGGTCAGGAATTATAGAGAAATTACCTTCTAATAATATTTTTGTTGAAAAATTCCAGGTTGCAATAAAATTTAATTTATTGCAAGAAAAACAGAAAACTAAATCAGCGCGCGTCCGTGGTCGGAAATAATAAGTAATAAAATGCAAACAGTAATAAATTTATTCATTGTTTCATTTGTTTGAAATTGTTTTGCTTTGCTACTGTGTTTTGTTTAATATTCCGGTCTTAGCATAGAACGCATTACGCCCGCATTAGTCGAGTAAGTGCAGCGCTCTTAAACAATAAGCACGACTTGTATACATACACACTATCACTATACCATTACGAGGAAAATTTTCAAACGAAGAGAATGTACAATTCGTTAATTTCAGCCCATTTCGGATTACCAACCGACAAATGCAAACAGACAAACAGACAATTCCCCCAAATATAGATACAAACTTTTGTTGTTAAATGAATGGTGCCGTTTATAGCAAAAGAGAAAACTGTGCTTATTCATTATTTCATTTCAAGCGCCGGGTATTTATTACCGTGATTAATCAAAGAAGTTGCCAGAGATTACTCTCATAGAAATACCTAACCTAACCTCAACTAGACTAGTCTAGGAAAAATAGACAAATGAAATTATTAAGTAAAGCACTTTTCTTCAATTAAAAGCTTCGTTCGTCTGAGAAGCGGCACTGAAAACGTCGTCGTCGTCGTTGTCGGAGTTTGCGAAACAAGCAAAAGTATTATTTTAGGTTACGACATTGTTATGATTATGAAAATTGTAATAATTTTATCCCCAAATGCATTTACTAATTGCAATTCCTGTGAATACTTGGTGCAGTCTTAAGTTTTAATTAGGAAATGAACTCAGAACACGAATTATTAATGCTACAATAATTAAATTAATTAATGAACAATATTTGAAAATGTGAAATGTGGAGTCTACACGATTTTACTACGCTACATCTTTTCAATTTCAAGTATATGTAAAAAATTAAAGGTTATTTTAAAAATTCTCATGCACGAGGCAAAAAAGATTAAATAAACAGAGGGGAAAATATTCTAATTTTCTTGTTTGGAAACGAAATTAGGCATATGTATGCAGATATCTCGTTTCTCGTTAAAAATAATATAGGCATATATTAAAATATTTCAAACTAGAAGAATCACTAACTTCACATAAAGTACAGGGCGTTTTTCATAATGAAGAAAAATATAAAATTTTTCTAAAGTAGGCATGTAATACATCAAAATAATCACAAAACAGAGGAGAATCCAACAATGTTAAACTTGACAAGTGTTCATCTGCCCTTTTAAAATGTATCCGAATCAAAATAATTTAGTTTGATTCCTTGTCAAAAATTGCTTTAACAATGTCCTTATTCCAATTTAATAGCATTTTTAGTTACTCAGTTATGATGTGCAAAAAAGGAATATGGAAACACCCTGTATTTTTGTGATTTTTGAACTTTTACGTATTATTATTCATAATGTGGTGTTTTACAGGGTTGATGTGTGGCAATTAAAAATATTTAAAATTAAAAGAGTCACAAACAAAACATAAAGTACAGGGTGTTCCATAATGAAGAAAAATGGAATTGGTCGTAAAAAAAAGTTGACAAAAGTAGACAGGTGTACAGCTGCCATTTTAAAATTAATTTTAATTAAAATAACTTAATTAGATTCCTTGTAAAAATGTGCCCTAACAATGTCTTTATTTCAATTTACACAGCCTATATTTTTGTGATTTTTATAAAATTTTACGAAACAACTGATGTTTTACAGGGTTGTGTGGCAATAATCAGCATGACATGGATAATGTCGGTGACGTTGTTTTCCATTTTGGTGCTGCCGCGTGGCGGCTACTACTTCAACGCGACGGGGATGATCGCCTGCGAGCCGTTCTACTCCCAGGCGTCGATACGCATCCTCGCCGCGTGCGGCTTCTACTTTCCGACGACGATGATCCTCATGTATTGCTACGGCTCGGCGTTCCACGTCAACAAGTTGCGATTACGTAAAGCCGGCTGCAACACCATTGCCAGTCCTGACGATTACGGCGGTCAAAGTGTCGAAAAGGTAATTTTTACCAACATAACCTAACTTTCAAATCTTAGGGAATTTTAGTTTACCTTTGTTGAGGTTAGAAAATCAAAATTCGCGTGTGGCCATTTTGTATGATCAATTTGTATAGTAAAGCTGAAGCCAACTAAAGTTAAAGTGAATAAGAAATACGAAGATAACCTAAAAAAAAACTATCGACTCGTGTGCGCTAAGTAAAAAGTACGCTAACGACCTTAAAAATTCTGTCGCCACTTCTGGATGATCTATGACTATGTGGTGTATAAAAATGATCATTATACAGGGTGATTTTCTCTGTATATTCGTCGAAAAAAATTAATAAAAGCAGAGGAAAGTTTGTTTTGTTAGGTTAGGTTTGCCCTTGCTATTAGATATAAGCATAAGAAAATTGCAAGTCAACCAAAACGAAACATGAAATTTACATTTAACATGATCAAAAAGTCTTTTTAAATCCTCTACAGATGATAATCCGAGGTTATGATGAGAATGCACGCGTCACATAGGCACAAAAGAAACTGTTTTAAATGCATAAATTATAACGTTTCTCAGTTTATAATTAATGATGAAACTCACCTGTCCAGATCAATAACCATAACCAACTTTCATCATCTCAAGGCATGAGTTGTGATGTTGTGAATTTTAATGAGGTAACCTAATCCTTTTTCGTATCCCTTAACCTAAACCGCCTAACATATTCCTGTTTATTCGTATTAAAACTACTTCATTCACCAGTCAGCACAATATTGCGGATTATCCCATTCGCGCTTAACATTTACATGATTATAATTATTAGTAAAAATTACACAACAGGAAATTTATTGAAAATAGCAAGTTAGAAGAGACAAACAACAAGGATGACGGCAGATAACTTTCTTTGATGCCTGATTTTTGTGATGCGTATAACTAGAAGTCGACGTAGAAGTAGGTCGCTGCTTTGATTTTTTGTATAACTTGCAAAGTGAATCATTTTTCAACTTTACTACCACACTTATTTCGATTATGTGGGCGACATTTTTTCTCGCTCTCTCGCCGTGTCGAAGAGTCTCGAAAAACAGATAAAAGACAAAAAGAACTTATCGACTATAACAGAAAAAGTGACCTGAATCTAAACGTAAAAGGAAAAAGTATTAAAATTCAAACAACTCCAATTGATTAACTTTAGAATAGTTAAAGTTTGAGGTTAGAAATTTACAAAGTTAATCAACGCCATCTTACTAGTTTTTAGGGCTTTACTTCAATAAAACATGATAAAACAAATAAAAATTGCGAAAATACTGCCGTAAAACATCAATCCAGCAGCCTAGCATAGCATCTTAATATCTGTCAATCTATCAAAACAATGACGCGAATCCTGCCAATCGTGTCTATCAACGCCACCGGAAGAGCGCCGTCTCGATGGAACTTATCAAGTTCGTATTCGAACGAATGGAATCACACAATGACATTCAGAGAATATTCACAAAAGATGCGAAAATCGAAAAAGGAAAAAAGAAAAGAAACGAATTATAGAAATGAAATATAGACACATAGAGCCACAAAAAACTCTTACTTTAAGAAGATCTAAGATATTTCATAAGATTTATTTCATCATGTCTCATGTCAATAAAGCGTCGCTCGAAGAGAAATGTGAAATAATACATTTAGGAAACTTTAGTCAAGCGATATAAAATAATAAAACAATGAATAATGAATAAAGTGCATGTTATGTAATGTGATGTGCGGTTTAGTTTGAAGTCGCACGTCACCACTGCGAAAATGTTTAATTTGCAATTTTGCAAAGAATGTGCAAGCAGGCTGGCACTAAGCCGCGACGTGCTTCTTAGCACGCGACTTCAAGTTTGTCCTTTCGCACAAAGCCAACATGCATTCTTTGCGCGAGCATAATTCGGTAAACCGAGCACGTGCGCGCTGCTTTAATGTTGCTATTAGGCGAACGTCAACCCTTCTTGCTTCTTCTCCGTTTTGTTTCTTTATCGCAACACTTTTTGAGTTTTTGTTGCGCAGGTTGCACTTTCGCATGCGAATGAAAATTGGGTGTAAACTAACCTTAAATCGACAACTGAACTCTTAACATGTGCAAGTTTTTTACGTTTTAGTTTAGTTAACGGAAAAGGAAATGCTGAAAATAGGATCATACGTTGGCAGGTTATGTAAACTCACAGTCTGCACTCGGCGACTTGAAGGAAATGAGGAAAAGTAAACTCGAAAGCATAACAATGTGAGGTGTTCTCGCTGCTTGTTCTGTTATAGTTTAAGCTTTAAGCTCCACTTACACTAACCAAATAACCAAAACTACCCCTAAACGCAATTTAATTACAGTGTCACTCTTTAAGCTAGCAGTCAAGCTGAAGCTTGTCGTTGCTAAAGATAAGACTGATAAACATATATTGTGTTCAAAATTCACCTGTTTTCTTGTTCCAATTCGAAATTACAAAATTAATTTTGAGGTTAACTTTTGACTTGGGACACATTGTATGTTGACCACATGTGCTTCCGCAAGCGTTAAGAAAATCTACATAGTCTAGACTTCCCGTCTCCTTGTCCTAGCCGATACTCCTGGAAGGATATTACTACTTATCTTATCTCTAGGACCTCCAGGTAAACCTCAGTCTTCAGTTAAACCATAAAGTAAGCCATGTCATGTCAAACAAACAAACTCAAAGCATCTTAAGGCAATTTACTCGAGCAGATCCAGATACATATTTATTTTAAAATTTAAAGTTAACATCATTTATATTTATTTTTGAGGTTATTTTGCAAAACTGAAGAATGCAATCTAAAAATGAATGTGCATCAGGTGTCCTTCAATTCCGTAAGAAATAAGACGAAACAAGTAAAAATGAAAAAATAACCCCGAAAATAACCTATTGCTTTAAATTGACTTAACCTAATCTCAGGTGCTCTTGGTTCATAATATAAGAAAATTAGATTTTCGCACAACATGTCATTCCAGCTCCAAGGCATATGCTGCTTCACAGAGTGCAGGCTTCTATAGCCTTCTAGAGTTCGAAGAAATGCACATTCTCACATTCGACTCTCCTAGAATCCTAGCAGTAGATTTTGGTAGATTGGATTTTGTTACATGTGGGATTTTCCAGCATCAGCACTTGCATTTTCTGCATTTCCATTTCACCATTTAGAATTCTTTAGCAAAATAAGAAATACAAATTGAATTTTGAATTGGTTGTTGCGGAGAATAGCCATTGAAATAAGCATGTAAAATTAATAGCTGTCAAAAGTAACGAATTTGGCAACACTGCATTTTAACTTTTCTCTTTTTTCATAGTTCATAGGATAAGAAACTGAATAAAAAGTGACAATCCAATCTGCAATCAATTTGATTTACTTTCGCTGATTGAAGAAGTCTTGCGTCCGTTTTTCCTCCTTTCCGAGAGAAAAAAAGTTATCTATCAGCCCATTGGTGTGAAGTCTGATGACGTAGACATAAAGAAACAGTTTACTAGATTGCAGATTGAAGTGACGAACTTAGATTCGATCACTCACCTAACTCGATGTTTTTCCCCATTATTTTTCCTATTTTTAGCGTAATTTTAAATTAAAATAGGTTAAGCCGTAAACAATGTTATGTTATGTCATTCATTATCATTGTTATGACCGTGATCAATGATTTTGATGATAATGTTCCCGTCGTTATCAAAAACTAATATTTATTTTACGAGCGCGCATCTTTCGCGTCGTCAGTTTCCCATTCGCGTGCGGTATTTTATTTCCTGCGCTGGCTTGAGATCTATGACTTTTCGGTCCGAACACGCAATAATGGCGTGTTTCTTTAGCTATCTTTTGAAATTGGAAGTATTTCAACAGCCAACTTATATGAGCTCGCCGTACAGTAAAAATGTTTGCCAGCAAATAGATATTTTTCGCAAGCACCATGAGGGATTAGAACCATTATAAGTTGTGACTTTGACCCGACTCCCCCCTCCCCCCCCCCACGTCTCTAGTGTGTAAACAACTCTTATAAAGTAGTCTCACTGAACCTAACCTCAATTACAAGCTATTATTGCGTTTTTTGTGGTAGGGGGGGCAAATTAATTAAGAATAACATAACAAATTGAACTTGTTACTTATTCTTGTTGGTTCCCCCTAGTAGTTTGCAAAGCTTGAAGTGAATTTGTGCGCGGTCGGGAATCCTTTTCGATTTTCACATCAAGAAGAAGAAAAAATACATAGAAAACCGGAATGTACGAGTAGTAAAGCTTGATAGTGGCACTCGTAAATTGTAAGGCGAGCCCATGGTTTGTGATTTACGATTTTTTCCTCTCTCTACTACTTCTACCGCATATAGTCCAAAGTCACTAGTAGTTTCTTATTATAACTTGGATGAAGTCCTGCGGTCTTGATGGGCTTGGGTTTGTTGGATACAACTACAAGAAAAAACAACATCGTTTTCGTGCCCGCCGAAAGTGACGAAGATGCGAATTTTAATAGTGTAGGACTTTGAGGTTATGAGTACGTAAAAAAGGTCCACGGAGAAGCAGATAAGTTCGCTTCGAACTGATGCGCTGGCAAGATGTAAAAATTGCGGTCGAAATTTAAGTGCCGAGACACTCGTTTTCAGGACTTACAGAACGCCCCCCGCACCCAACCCAAGTAGGACGCCCGAGTATGAAATATCGGAATTTCTGCGTGGCATGGAATTTGAAACTTGTTGGCACATTTTCAAGGAGCTTTTTTATGCACACATATCACAGAGTCAAACAGTCAAGAACGCGCTTGTTTCCAGTTCCCATGTTTCCAATATTTGTTGCTAACGCTAACCAACTACCCCAACTACCACAAGTACATAACCTCAAAAAGGACCAATGTTATTTTATTTGTTTATTCAACTTTTTTTTTTATATTGCTTGGGGTCTGATGTGAAAACTGAAACGATGAAAGGTTTTAATATTTTTAATGTGAACACTGCAGACACAATCACAAATGAAGATTGTATTACTGCAGTCATTTAATATAACCCTGAAATTCTTGAATATTATCCAGAGGCAATGCGCATTTTGTAGAGTGTAGTGATATCAACAACGTTGAAATAGTGTTGTCCTATCTAGGAGTTTGCGGTACATTAAATTCTTAAACGCGTAATCTCGCGCTTCTCTAGTTTCTGAGGTTAGCGCAAACAAAGCGCACAAATACAAAAGTAGATATATGTATAGGAGGCAAAGCGAACAAATCGAATTACATTACGAAGTGAGCATTTTAAAACATAGACAATGTTGTCGAATGAACATCAACATCAATTTGAAACTTGCAGCCTGCAACATTTAATGCAATTGAATATTCATTATGTATTATGGCCCAGCGAGAACCTAACCTTACTTTGCATCTACATCAATGCTATAACATAATAAATTCTGCAAATTATATAAATCATTGCTTTATTATACTCAGTGGCATAATTTGTGGCAAGATATTTACGCATTGCGCAAAATAATTTGTTTAAATTTAAATTTTCAGTGTTTTCGGTGTAGTAATATTGTTAATATACAGGGTGTTTTGCGATTCGTCACCGTAGGTTCGAATTTCATCCATTGTTTTTGGACACCCAGAATAAGGTCGTTAAACATACAATTAGCTAACATTTAGCATTTAGGAAAATTCAATTAAAATTTAGCAAATTGCGGTTCCTGGTTTCGAGTTGATGGGTAGGTAATTGATTTTGCAACCTTCCAATTATCATAATTTATTTGCATATTACTTTAAATTTCAAATAAACTTTTATTAATAGCGTGTGTCGTCGATTATCATCAGTTTGTAACTAATTTTTTTTTTATTTTTCGGTGATTTAACCAAGAAAATAAGTTGTCAGGTTTCACTAGAGCAAAAAGACGCAAAAAGTGTTTCCAAAAAAATTCGCCTAATAAAGGAAATAACTGAAAAGAATCAAGTGATGTGCAAACACCAAACAACAAAAAGATTGCAAGGAAAGACAATAATCATGACACTTGTCAATTGTACCGTGCGATCTCTAGGATTAACGTCACCTTTACTTTATTGTTTCTTTTATTCCGTTAGCGTCCTTTTAGTGGCGCTGGTGTAGAGTGTGTATGACGTATGACATCGATACGAAAATAAAGAAAACACAATTTTATTGCGCTCGCCGCATAAACCCAAATCATTGCGTCCTTTTTCCTTCGTCCTTCCACCGTAACCTTCCATCCTCCATGCCTCCAATGGGATTATGTGCCGTATCGCTGCGGCTCATTACGCTCTTTGCAACGCGTCGACACATAAGTGATTGTATGGTGGGTGTGCCAGTCAAAGTGTGTTGAAAACGAAAACATTCGCTATTCCGCGCATAAATTCGAAACACATCAACTTAATACCACACACAACATACAATGTGTTTCAACTCATTATTATTTAATAATTTACTAAATTAAATTTATAAAAGAAAATATGATTTTCTTAGTTAAGTTAGGTGTTTTAGGTTTGGTTAAGTTTGTTCTTGGAACAAATTGTATATTAGACTATATGTATTCGTACACTTATTTGTATCACTGAAAATGCCGCACTAAGCACGCACTGCCCCTTTCCCTCTGCATACATAACAAGATCGTGCGGAGGCAGCATTTATACATGAATGAAAAGTTCATCGTGCTGGAAAAAAGATGTAATCGGCGCACCCCGCACCCCATTCATCCCCTTGGACACCCTGCCGCGTGCGTGCAAAGCGCGTTTTCCGCACGCAACGTGGCGATTGTTTTATAAATCCGCGATAAATCGCAAATTAATGTGGTTTGTGACATATTTTCAAAAGAAAATTGAAGGTTAAATTCTAATCTTTGAAATCAATACATCTTTTTCGTTAACTTCATCTTTTTAAATGGCGCACGGACGCTCATTGGCCCGCGGCCAGCAGATAAGTGAAGCCGAAGTTAATGTTGTATGAAATGTGAATCAAAGTTACCAAAAAACTTCCGACAGTTTTTCCTCTTACACCAGAAACCAGATAACTCGCTGATAGGTAGAGGAATGCAAGGATAATGCCTTGCACAGTCACTGACAGCACAGACTAATCAAGCGTTGCGCCGAAAGCAATTATTCAGTGACTCAGCGATATTTAACTTACGTACTGCGAGTCCTGGCAAAAACAACAACGATCTCCAACAGTAATTAGCTGGCTGCAACTTTAAGTTTGTGCCGAAATAGGTTAGATAAGCTAAATTTAGAAAAAGTAATTTGCAACACTAGCAACGTGGTAACTTGTCACTTGGATTTATAACCTCTAAGTACATATACTGCCGAAGTCGATACGAACTTCGGATTGGGATTGCAAGGACCTTTTCGTTATTGAAGGCACATAAAAGTAGACAGAATAATGTGGGCTAAGGTGCACGCTGGCACTGAGGCCAATTTTCTCATTTCTTTAACGATAACTGCGCCCACTGTTTGAAACATTCTAGATTGTCCTTAATAAGGATTAACCAAACCGGTACCGGGTAACATGCGCTGCGTCTGAAAAATAAAGAACGATTTAACGATAAAAGAGATTAAAGCGCTTGGTTTGTTGGAAAGTAAATTAATTTCGATCGCACACCGACACTAAAATTATTGCGCTAAAAAGGTCTCGCAATGCAATTTGTAACATTGGTTTTTGTCCATCTTCATCTAAAACCTAACCTAGAAATTTTTAGCGCTGTTAGTTGAAGATTTATTATCGTCTTTTACAGTTAGTATGCCAGGAACGTCGCCTCAGCACGAATGCGTCGAGGACGATGGCGGCCATGTCCTTGGGCTTCATCGTGTTGGTGACGCCGTGGACCATACAGGAAGTGGTCGCTGCGTGCACAGGTTCGCGGGCACCTGCCTTCCTCGACTTCATCGCCACGTGGCTCGCCCTCAGCAACAGCTTCTGGAATCCGTTTCTTTACTGGCTGCTCAATAATCAATTTCGTCGTATTAGTCGCGAATTATTGTTTAGTCGTGTAAGTTAACCTAACTTAACCTCAAACTGGCGACAAGATGTGTGCGACAAGGATAGAGCTAATTCGGGCAAACGTTCCAGGTGGCTTGATTAGTTGCCTATGGTTGCTTAGACTTGCACTGAAAGTTCCAATTCAGAATTTGAATATTTGAATTTCGGTATAAACCTTAACATTAGGCAATACTGTGTACTGGAATGATTAATGAGTAGCCTAGTTTTGCCCTAATTAGCTCTATCTCTGTCGCACACATGTTGTCGCCAATTTGTTTTAAGCAAAAATGTACTGCGTCTATTTATTTTAACGTATTATTTTCGTGACTTTAGCCTAACCTAAAATGTGTTGTTCGCAGTTTTTTTGCAAGAAAGCTAAAGAGCACAAGACGCACAACTGCAGCAATTCGAGCAACTCGAGTTCGTTCCATCGTGGCGGCGGCGGCGGGCACACGCAAGGCTGCGACCTTGAAGGACTGTCGGAAAAGTACTGGGGCGAAATACTCGAACGCACCCTCTCATCGTCGTCGCTACATAATCTGCAGCGCAACTATCATCACCACCATCATCATCACGGACATCATGCGATTCACCATAGTCGATGCAATGGCCTGCAGGAGATGCGTTGCGTTGACACTGCAGTGCCGGATTTATGAAAATCGGACAAAACGACGCAAACAACACTCGACGCTGTTTGCGCCTTGGAAAGTATGGGCAGTTCGGCGGAGACTGCGATCGTTAACAACTAGCTATGCACATCAATACGCGCGAGCAAAATTATTCAAGGACTTTGAATTTTTAATTAATTAACAATTAAAGCAATATACTTAATATAATGAGAACTTTGAACTTTAGGTACTTACTAAATTACTAATTATCGTGATGACAAATATTTAAAAATGCGGATGAAAATCATGTGTGTGATGTGTTCGACGTCGACGTCGAATTTTCTATGGTGTTCAATATTAATCGCAAGCCGCACGCGACATTTTTACGACAATTTGCAAAACTACTAATTGAAAACTATGCGGCAACCGGGCGAAATCGATTCGATTTCTCATTTAAAATATAAATATAGAATAAATTTATACACAACATAAACATACAACGCGCAATAATAGCCTATAAACAAAAAAGTAAAAAGTTACCGTTAACGAATTCAATTGCGAATTAATTAAAGCAAACTGCAAAAATTGATTACGAAATGAATTTATAAATTATGATTAATATGTAATGTATATACCAATTGTATCACTCAGTCTCACACTGCAACTGCAACCCTGCAACAACTAATAACAAACACACCATAATGATCTATCTCTTGTAACTATCGCCTAATATTGCAGAAAACACTACTTACACCATTGTAACTATTACTGTCAGTACTGACGAGTTGATGAGTAAATAAACGACAAAAATTAACACTTTACGTATCAAGTGTTTCCGTTTCTAGGTTAGATCCGTTTTAAATTTGCAGGTTATGGCAGATGTGACATTTGACAATGGTAAGTAGAAACCTGTATAATTGTAGATGATATTTGTGGTTAGATTTGCTTCTGATTAAATTTTGCAGCTAATTTCGATTTGAATATTGCGTAGAACTTTGTATAGTTGTGTAGTTTAGTAGATTTTAGATTATCTGTCGTAGATAACAAAATACGAATAATTTAATTTCAAATTTCATGTAAATCTAATTCGTGCTTTCAACTTCGTCATATTCATAATAATAGTTTAAGTAGTCAAAGTAGGAAAGTTGATGTTACGTGCATGTTGTAAATTGAAATAAATTTAATTACAACTTACAACTTTACACGCGGCACTCGCGCAATCCGCACTATGCAAGTATGTTCACGTAACCACGCTTAGCTTACTAACTAAAACAACAACTTATTAATTACTTAATTGTATTGTCTAATTTCCCAATCTGAAGCTTTATTCAAGTTTACACATGCCTCGAAAATGTAGGATTAGGCGTAGAATCAGTACAGTATACAGAGTGTTCCGGAAACATATTTCGATTAAAAAATAACCAATATGCTAAAAATTAAGGAATTGCTAATTCTACGCCTAAATTCTAAATTTTCAGTGCACATAAACTCACATTAGATACAACATCTTATGTTATGACAATTATGATAATGAAAATCAAAATAAGGGTAGGAGGGTAAAGCAAGCAGCAAGGATATGTTGATGGTTGATGTAGTAATAAGTTTTAGTAGGTTTCTAGTGAACTAAGTGATAAGATGTCAAATGTGTTAGAAAAGCCCTACTTTGCTTTTATGTTTACGGTTTGTCTTGGCTGGGATGCGATGGAGTTAGGTAAGCACAGTCTAAGTAAGACGATGGAAATGGTAAGAAAGGGTATTTGTAAACGTAAGACGCATAGTGAAAAGGGAAAGTTGCTTGTTAAATTATTTAGTATCTACTATCAACTATTACTAATTTACTTCTATAGTACTATCATCGTCACATCGTCCCATTAGGAGTTGACTAATGCCAAAACTAATGCTTATTTTGCATTTTGAGGTTAAGTAAGTAAATAACCAGATTTTCTAGGCATATTTTCATTTAAATTTAACGGTGTTTTTTTTGGGAATATTTTAATGTCAACATGTCGGTTTACATTCTTTATGGAAAGATTTTGTTTTGATGGTCTTCGGTGACGTTGTGACTTGCAAACATGTTCCTATACCTCATGCGTTGCGTTGCGTTGGCCTGTGTTCCACTTCTGGTAGACCTTTGACCTTGCCATTGAATGGACTCTTTCAGTTCTTCATCCTTTCATGTTTGCGCAGTCGGCTAGTTTTTCATTCGCCTCCCTCTTTGCCGCTTTTTGCAATCTATCACTTTCAATGAAGTTTATCGCTGCCTAGTCTTTTGCCCTTTTGCTTGGTCAATAAAAACCGTTACATGTAAATATGTGTAAATATGCGAAGCTACGGCCTACTAAGCACATCAAAAGTTACAAAACTTACAAATATGATGTTCAATAAGATACCGTGTGATTGAAAATCATTGTTACATTTTACTTTTTTATACATTTCTATTTCTATTTATTCATTTTAGTAAGTTTATGTTAGCTTAGGAGAAGATTGGTTGATTAAGACGTTAAAAAATTGCAAAGTAACAAATTTCCCAGCGAGATAATTTGAAACTGGAGACTTGGTGATAAATGGAATTGCAACCGAGAAAGACAAATGTTGATGTTTATAAAACGACATAACACATTTGTCAACTCGTCTTCGTTCTCGTGTTACCCTTAATTTGTTTCTCGTTGCAATTTTTCTCTTTAGAGTATTTTTACAATAATTGAATTATTTAAAAAATTGTTTTTGCAAAAGTTTTCGAGGACTATTATACTTTTACTATCCTAATTTTTCTAACCTAAAGTAGACCGTAGACAAGAAGCTAAGGAACAAAACAAACAAAAAGCGATATCGTATGCAGTATAAAATACTATAAAAGGAAGAAAGTTTCTCCTAATCGTAATCGAGAAACGTGCGGAAACAAAAATAGATCTTCTTGGCGAGAAGAGCGAATTCTTTTCCTTTCAATTGTAACTATAGTTTTGATTTATATCTTCGTGCCAATGAGACGTAAATCAATTCAAATTCGCATTAAATGTGATATATCTCATGTTATGAAATTTCTAGTTGTTATATGTACAAAGTGTTGGAAAAAATATTCGAACTTTGACACTGCATTAAACATAAAATAGACAAAAAGTAAAATTAAGGTTTTAGTAGGTTTTTTAGGCTAAAAGGAAAGCATTATATTGGCAAATATCCAACTATAAATATTTATAGGAAAGTTTGTTTGCGATTGTGAATCGAAGTTAATTGAAACGATGAAAGCTTTTACGTCTTTTACCTTTTCTATACGTTTCCATTCACAGTGGACACGAGTAACTTTTTATTAAACGACATACTTAGCAATATGGCAAACACTGCAAACGAGCACAAACAAAATGCCTCGCATTTTTCACATTTTGTTCGCATTTTAATCCTTTATTGGTTGACAAACTCCACATTCGCGCCTGCTAATGAAATATTGCGACTGGAAATTGGAATTTTTAATTTAATTTTCTATATTTGTCATTTAATTTTGTATGTTTGTTATTTGAAATTAGCACAAAGCAAGTTCAGCAAAAAAATGTTGCGCGTTTGTTTAAAGTTAAAAATTTGCTTTATTTATTGTTATTGTTCCGGAACATTTGCTAAGATAATGTAAACATCATAACCAAAATGTGCGCAAAATAGGAAAATGCGTGTCAAGTCATAAAATAAAAATTATAACACATAATAAAGCAAAGCAGCAATAAAGCATTGCCATTGAGGTTCATTGGGGAGTTTTGAATATTCATTTCACATCTCAAAAGGAAAAAGCGAGGGAATGATGTCTGATAGACGCTTTCATGTGGTCCATGTGGTCTACTTTACTATACTTCGGTTAGTAAATGCACATTATACAGGGTGTTTCTAATGGTAAATTTCTCACATTTTGATTGAAATTGTTTTATTCATGCCGGATCATCTGGTATGTGTGTTGTGATGTTGTGAATGAAGTACTTGATAGATGTGAATAATGTGAGTGCGTATTGTTATTTACATTACACTTTATGATAATGACACTATGCTGGTTTTGACTTTGCTGAAATATGAGATGTTGGCAGAGTGTGTGCAGTTTGTTTACTTCCTCTAGTTTCTAGTTTCCTAATAGAAGACTAATTTGAATTAGCTAATTAACTTATGATAATGATTTATTTTAAAGAAAAATATTGCAAGAAAAAAAATCATGGACAAATTTTATCGATTGACGATTTAAGTTAGGTTTAGTTGCGAAATTTATAAGCCTGAGTTTTTGAGCGATTAAGGAAAATTCAGGAAAAGTTTATGACTCGTAACCTCATCCTATATGATGCGAAAATAGAAAAAATACAAAAGAAGTATGTTTGGGCGCCCGACGATTGACTATTCGGCATCGCCATCACATACAGGAAACACAAACACAACCACAAACTTCAAGATACTATTGAAGAGACGAAATGTATTGTGGCTTTTCAGTTTTCACTTTCCGTACTTGTCTAGACAACGCAAACGCATCGCATTTCCATATTTTCTTATATTTTTATATTTTTGTCGTATTTCAGGTTTTCAACCCCGGAAACTATTTTTTATAGGGTTACTAACCTCAAAATCTATAAAAAAAACACGCCATATTTTTTTTCATACTTTTCCTTGTTTTTCATTTATCTCAGTGTGGAAAAATGCGAAACACAAAGAGTTCCCTTTCAAGTTAAGAATATGATAGTGTAATTAAAATTAAAATGTGTATTCGAATTGAAAGCTTTGTCGCTTTAGTCTTTACTAAAATAAAGTGAGTAATTAAAAGTGAAGGGCTTTGCTTTACTTTGACAATTTTCTTTTGAATTCAGGAATTATAATTGCAAATTACACATGTTTCTTATTTATTTGAAGCAAGTTTTATGAACAAATGAACGCGAGAACGCCGAGAGTGACAAAAAGGTAAGATTTTAATTGTATAACCTTTAGGTTATTAAATGTAAGGTTAGGTTCTGAAATCATTTCTTATAAATTTAAAAGTTTAGTGGCGCATTGCAAATTTAAAATTAAAGTAATATTTTTTTTTATCAACGAAAAGAAAGAGCATCTGCAATATTATAAAAGCAAAGTAAATGCATTTTACTTCCTTTTTAGGGAAAATATACGAGAATGCAAATGCGTGGACAAAACGAATTCCAAGCATTTGATAGATGCAGCTGAGACCGACAAACTTTCCTATCTTTTTGTTCTTGTCTCCTTTTTTCTAAAAGTATATTGTATTCACAACTGAGATAGGCAGATATGGTAAATCTGAAAATACCATGGTCGTGGTAGTGCATATTTTTAAGTTTTTTTAAATAAAATTGCGCAAGAAAAAATGATTAAAAGTTTAAGCAGCTAATGTTTAGTTTAAGTTTGTATAAGAGTAAATTGATTTTTCATGTAAATTTTCCGAGAGTGATGAACTGCCGAGCGCCGAGACAAATTTTCCGTCAGTTTTATGCTTTTCAAGACTACATGTTCATGTTGCGTATATTAAAATGCGAGCTGCACATTTTGAAAGTTAGCCGCGTTAGGGTGGTTGAGAAGCGATTTTAAACACGATACAAATATTTTGATTTATTACATCAGGATAAACTTAAGTTTTGGTTTGATAAGCCCAGTTTGATGTGTGATGTTGAATGAATGTTCTGTCGAACCGGCTCCCAATCTTTCAATCATTTTTCATTTTTTGTCATATTATCATTCATCATTCATTCATTTAACAACAATAACAATTTGCATAAAGTAAGCTAAATAAATTATAATGCAAAAAACTCAAAAAATGCGCGTTGTTTTTCTGTTTTATATATTTTTTATTTTATTTACTGCACTTACAAAAATAGTTCTGTTTGTAATGATTTGAATTACAAACTTTTAGGAAGTTTTAGGAAGGCGTTTACTAATTTTAGTTTTCTAGACTACTAGGTGCAAGAAGATCGGAAGCAAACAAAAGCAAAACTATTATCATTAACACTCCTCGAAACTTGAAGTTCTCGTTTGAACTGAAATATCATTGACCTGATTCTTATTGCTGGAGACATTTAAAAATTGCTCACTTAACACTTTTACACAGGTTTTTCCCAAAAACTAATTCTAAAAGAAAATAACAATTCGTTTTTTTAGTATCATTGTAGAAAATTGGAAAGTTTTTAAAACTCGCAGAAATTTAGAAATTGACTTACCGGTTCATATCTTAAAGAATAGAAGCGGAGAAATTTGTTAACTATTTTTTTGGGAATTCTTGCAAGGTCCTCTACCAGATACTGAAGAAGTTATGCGCCATTTTAGTACACCCCGTATACCACTGCAGGTTGTGTAGGTATGTTAAAACAATAAAATCTGTGAAGGGTATATTGATTTTAAATGGTATAAACAATAAAAAATATAATAAAAAGTACAATATTTGCATTAATATTTGTAAATATTTTTATTTCACTGAATGTGCCCACTACGATGTAAAATAACTATAAATTTTAATAAAAATTCAACTTTCATGAAAATGCATTCATCCAAGTCGAAGTTTTTATTAAATAATAATCCTGGGCATGTGAG
Source organism: Leptusa sp. GC000079 (assembly GCA_030264655.1). Lineage (NCBI taxonomy): Eukaryota > Metazoa > Arthropoda > Insecta > Coleoptera > Staphylinidae > Leptusa > Leptusa sp. GC000079. Next base: position 633 of record JARJDT010022682.1, on the reverse strand, counting down.
GAATTGTTCAACTTATTAGCACGCAATATTAAATATAGTTTCTGTTTAAAAGTCTACCGAAACTGTAACGAGCATCAAGAGAATTGCAATTGAGGGAATTGAGAATACATACGTACAGGGTGTTTGCTAATTAGCGAATCACCTACCCGTGCCGACCTTCTTTGGGCAATTACAAAGAGGAATTCTTAAATTAGAATGTAAAATGCTCCTTCATGTCTTAACGGGAGCCAAGAATAAAAAGTGTAGATGTGGCAACATTGACTCATTTCATTTTACTATGGATTCTATCAACAATACTTATAGTAAGTCTCATTGTTGGATTGATCCATTCATATAAAATCCACAGCGTTCTACTCTAATTAAAATACTGTCAATTCACTTGCATACAGATCATGACTTATTTTTTATCGACTAATTTCGGCGTCTTTTTTGAATTTGAGACTTTTCTGAATCTCCAATAGTGTGCTTGTTATGGCGATTTTTGCCTTTTTCGGTGGTTCTTCGCGAGTATCTTTAAAACCTTAATAGTTCGGGCCAAAGGCGCCTTCCGGGAACTTAAAGGCAATCAAATTTTGCGTCTTCTCTGTATTTAAGACATTTCTGTAACTCCCATAGTTTGCTTGTTATGGCGAT
>JARJDT010022673.1:0-16783 GCA_030264655.1 Leptusa sp. GC000079 | reverse complement strand
TTCACACGAAAAATCTACTCCCTAAGTATAATTTTTAAAAGTTTTATTACCGCAATTAATTCCTGCTGCTATAGATTTAGTTTGTTAGGCAAGTTTTAATTGAAACAGTATTTCAGTTGGAAGGTTCAGCACCAGCGCCAGGAAGAGCGGAGAGATTTGTTGAATGCTTAGGAGAAATACAATATCCTAAATCAGATTTTCTAAATCCCACGACTTGGCATGGCTAGGGGAATAAATATATCTCAAAACGCGAACAAAAATTGAAAATAAACAAACGTTTCGTGTTGAGCTGGATTTAAAACGATAGGATACCCCTCAACTTCAACATGTGTGCGTTGCGTGTATATACAAAAGCCGTTGTTTTCTTTTCTTCCTAGCTTGGCGGTTGCCCGCAGTAGTGTCGTAGATCTGGAGCAAAAAATCTAAAGAACGCCGAATGAAGAAGCTGTTAGTCGAAACAGCTATTGTCGAAAACGGGAAATATGCGAGTCGGGCCCATACCTCTGTATAATAAGCACATACCGCAACGCAAATGTGACTGCTTTGTGGAGGCGCCGGGCGAGCATATGCTCTACGGCGTTTGCGAACTGTATTTGACAGTAAGTAACATGTCTTACCAAAGATTACTTGTCTCATAAAGTCAGCGAAGCAAGCAACGTGCAGGCAGTTGTGGAATTTCGGTTTTCCCTGTGGACTCAGCTACTGCGAGGCGAGCAAGGCGAGCACTTCAAGTTGTGCTTGTGCCACGTTTTCCCAGCTTCTCTGCTTGGTATGGTCCCTCCGGTTGCATTCGTTGCTTAAAATTTTTTGGTCGTTCACAATACTGTTGCCTGCCTTCCTGCCTCCGACGTAACATGAGTTTGCCCGGTTGACCCAATCAAGTAGCGATTCCGGGCCTGTCAAGACTCTTACTTCTCTGTTTTATACTTATGCCTGCAAGGGACTCACTCACGATTTTTTGAATTACATATTCACATACACGGCACGACGGCACTGCCGTAGGACTACAGAGAAACTTTTGATTTGATGTTCTTCCACCTATTTTCTGGCTGTTCCGCTGTGCCCCATTCCGTACCAACGGTATTGTAGCAAGGTTGGCCAAATAAGTTTAATATACCTATGCTAAATTATTTCAATGTTCTTTTGTGAAGGTTTCTATTATAATCTTGATGTTTACATTCCGTATTGCTTCTAGGTATATAAATTTCATCAGAAATTTGATGAAAATTCTAAAATTGCCCTCAAGTGTAACACGTATCTGTGCATTATACACGCATGAAAAACAATATGTAGATTTTTTTTTCTGGTGTGATGAGTGTGTGTGTACGCGAAAACAAAATGACGTACGAACGTATTCTTCATGAGAATGGCTATGGCTTATCAGAGTTTTTACATCGTATCCCACATTGCGATTCGCTTTATTCCCTTTTAATTTAGGAATAAACACCGCGTCGACATATTATATCGACTGCGTCATGTCTACGAAAACAAAAGCCACCCCTAGTACGTTATAAGTACGTATACATACAACAAGTACATAATCTGATTAAAAATTAAGCATGGTAGAAACACAAAGAAGCGATTATACCATACAGAACAACAAACACAACTCGCTCTTGTAATAATATAATCCAAAACAACATAAAAAAGGGAAGTGAAAATTTCGTATAAAAGATTGTTCAAGATAGTGGAAAACCTGTGCAAATTACCTTCGTTTTTTGGGGCTGGTGGTTTTCTTGTGGCCCAGTTTGTGCGAATACTACGACTACCCAACCATTGTCCGTTCATGGCGGCAATGGCGCTTTCAGCCTCCTGGAAAATAGAGAAACAAAATGTGAATTCGAGGAAAAAGGTTAACAAGGTACAATTTTTTTTTGCTGCACGCACTATTAAACATCCTGTCGAAATGATTGTAAAGTTATAATGTTATTAAGCTATTTCGAGTTTTGCTCATGTTGCGAATATTTTTTGCGGGCGCAAATTTCACGTTGTGCCTAAATATTACTGAAGCGATAAATTTGCACTTTTCATTGGAGTTTCAACTAGTAGTATGGTATACCCACTACTGTGAAACTACAACTATGCGCTTTCTAGTTTGTCGACTCGTTTCGGCTCGACGCAGTTGAAGGCAAAGTTACGAGACAGCCGTAGCGGGACGACGACGACGAGGAGGACGACAAGGACGGCATAAAGCTGGAACATTCCCTCATACCAAACCAAAATGGGAAACAAAGCTTTCCCGAGCATACACACACGGCGACGCACAGTTAACGTGTGTCACGATCAAACAATCATCCAATCTGAACGCAATCGCAATATTAAATGCCTGACGCAAACGTATGCTTGTGCTGTGCTACCTTTGTTCATGTTGAATAAACACTGCTACTCAAATTAATATTATTGAGTTCAATGAAACATTTACGGAATTTGCTGATAACCTAGTGAAATTTACATACATATGTGTAAACAAACTAAACCGTACCAGAACTCCAGCCCAACGCAGCTCTACGCAGCCCCAGACCCTTTGCGACCCGCATAAACATATATTAAAGGCGACACACGCAAATCAAATTTTTTCAGAGGGTAATTCAATAAAAAAAGAGCTGAGCGAGAAGGCGAAAACTGGCGACGAAATGAAAGAATAAAATCCAAGAATGTCGCCAACGGAGATAGGAATTAGTTCGTTTCCTTTGTTTTTTTTTCATCTCTTTAATAACAGGCTTACGGACATTGCAAACGCTTTTTGGATTCCACAAAAAAATGCTACAGTGAGGATATGGAGGGTGGAGGGTGAGGGTCATTACTTTGTTGATTGTGGCCACTATGGCTGGGCTGCTTTATTGATCTGGAATAATTTAGGAGAGCCAGATAGTTACATAATATTATGTGTGCATGTGTTATATATTAGCGGTCCCGAAGGACGCAAGCGGCGGCAAAGGAGGATGCCCGACTCGGGGAGTCGAGTGAGTGCCTATGTTGCCGAATAATATTACACCATAGTGTGGGTAGTAATAGGTACGTGAGCACGTGAAAAACCCACAATAAATGTACTCCAACATGGACGAGACAAAACAACCACTACCAACTTGGAAATTTACTGTCCTTTGGTACCGAAACAGATCCCAGTTCTCATTGCCGACGCGGTTGTGGTGGAATAACTTCTTGCCGCCAGCAACAACCAAGTCCGAATCTAAACTAACTGCAGCCACATAATATGGAAACTGCGCAGGGCCATTATCTTTATATTTCGCTTAAGAAGCGCGTGATTTAAATCAAACTAAAATGCAACTTTTTGAATATATTTGATGTTGGAAATGTCTGTGCGGAACTTTACTGGTATATACATACGGGAACGAAGAAAGGATGCGAATTTTGTTAGCTAATCGATTAACGCGCGTCATAGCGTGCAGAAACGTTCTAAGCGGAAAGGGGTTACGTCTGTTTTATATTTGGTTTACGACAAATGGATAATACGGTTCGATGCTTTGCAGATATGCAGGATTCTGTCTCGGTGCCACTTAGCTCAGGACGCAGAAAACTTGCGGATGCATTGGTCACAAACACACATACATGCATAAAAAGAAGTAGAAACTGGCGCGAAGAAAGCAAACCGAAAGAAAGAAAATTATACCGCAATGTAGTTAATGTAAATCCGACGTTAAGAAGGCCTTGGCAAAGATGATGATTTGTGAAGTGTGCCGTGAATTGTAAAATTGTTTCTTTTTTCATCCAGGCCTTTAAAAAGCTTGTTTAAATACGGGGAAAATTGTACATTTTACAAAAACATCTTGATGTTATTTTTATGACGACTTGGTGGACACACACAATGGCCAAACAAAGCGCTTGTTGTTCTTGTTATTGTTGCTTGGAAAAGTATATGAGATGAATTAATAATTTGGCGTTTTATTTTTACAACTCTTTCAACAATTCAGCACACAATTGGTGGCGCTTTCGTGAAATAATGGCATTGGCTCGGTCGGTTTTGCTGGAAGCGAACGTGCAATTTGTCGGCAAGCAAAGCACACCGAACGAGTTTTAGTTTAGGCGGACGATAATAGTGAAAAACTATAATTTCGTTTTAAATCAATAATATGACATTCTCGATTTTGCTGCACTGCAATCACTGTAAAGTTTCCAGCTCGATTGTGCAAGTTTTAGGCATCGTAAAAAGCGAGCGCATGAATGTTCCCTTCATTCGTTCGTTCTTTGCAAATGCCATAAAAATGTTGTTAAATGTTGTTAGTAGCTGATGCAGTAGTGCGACCGTAACCGATAGCACAAAGAGCGCTTTGCTTTCGAGAAGTTGCTTGCAATGAGCATGCGGCGTACACTACACCACAAACACACACACACACACGAGCCTTGTGTCTTTTACGAAAACTAAAACTCCATGCGAAATTATTTGCGAGCAATTTGAACGACGGCGAAGGCGAATAACGTTCATTGTCTATAGGAATAGAGCAGTGGAGAGCGCTTTTGCTGCTTTGTCATTGCTCTTTTGCTGCAATATGTTAAGTGTTATGTTATGTTACAATGAGTAAAAATCCACATCTACTGGTATTAATCTGACCACAAGCTTCAAAGAAAACTCTAAATTTTTAACGTTCAGTTAGAAAATAAAAACGTGTAGATGTTTTTGCCCGGATCCTTGGCTGGTATGCGTGCAAACATGGATCTGGTTTCTACTTTAGTTTCGCCTGAGCACAAGGAAAGCCCTTGTTGTTTCTTGTTTCATATCGCAACACATGTCTCGACGGTCGACGGACAAAGATCTTATTTGCTTGATTGCTACACACCTACGAACGGCAGCGTGTTCAGAGAAGTAAGCAATGCAGTTCAAACATAAAACCGCACATATAAAGGAAAACCAAACAGACCCACGCTGACACACAGGCCTTCATGTAGACATAGTCGGCGCAATTGTGCCGTGGAAAGAACACTGAACATTGTCAGCGTAACTGAGGTGGTGAACAATGTGTACCGAACTCCAACCGTAGGTTGTGGAAAACGGCGTCATGGAAGAAATTATACCCACGTCGAAGAAACTCGACATTTACAGTGTTGTAACTCCTCCGCTTTTATCGCGAGCATACGACGAGGTAATCAAAAAACGTTTCCGGAAGTTGTTGTGCCCATGTTGGTTTTTCGCAACAAGTAAACTGCCGTCAGATAAAATTAAATCGCATTCGTATTTTTATTCAAATGTGCGATTTCTTTAGACACTACATTTGCATATACATTCAGTTGTTTCGGTTTAGATTAACCGGGCGCGACAACGTGCGCATTCTTGTAAAAACGCCACGACTTCCTCGTCGCTGTTTGCGGATTTTCGTCGAATCGGTTTAAGTAATTGTTTTCCGGGAGTGGCCCACTCAGTTTGCGGTGCTACTTACTCTTACAACGAACAATATTGAGCATGGTGTGGGAGATTCGAGTGCAACTAACTTACGAACGCCACCTGTACGCTCACCACTACACGTGCACGTCTACGAACTGGGGTATTTGTGTATTCCGGACGATATGTACCCACAGGCTACGGCAGGACCAATGCAAATAACCAGATAGTCAGTTCCGGTGGAATGTAGTTGAGAGCGGAGGAGATTGGGCTTGAATAACGGATAACTTTATATTTCAGGGGGAAACAAGTTTAATAATGTTTTCGAGGTACAGACGGGCTTCGAGTATACGCACAATGCAAGATTGGGTATAGTATGCATATGTAGATGAACAAACGAGGCCTTCTTTCTAGTTTATTCCATTCCAAGTAATCACATTTTTTCAGTCCAGGAAAGGAACTGTTATCGTTCTTGCTAACTCCCAAGTTTTACCTTTCCTGTCTTGTATTCTCTCTATACAACCGACAACAAAAGTAATATTTACAAACAAATTTATTTAAAACTATAATTGTATACCCTTCAATGGGAGTTATTTTGAGACTTATTTAAAGATAGCAAACAGGAAAACAAGAAAATCTTATAATATGTATTTTCGTCTTTAGTTCCCGCAGACGTTTAATTTCGAACTGCGGCGCCACCATCAACCATCCATCCGCCACTCTAATGTTAGTACAGGAATATGTATGTAGATTGTTCAGTTTTTGTTGAGTTTTGCTCAACATGCGTTCGCTGGTTGTTTTCAAGGATGGCTGCGGGCTCCCGTTGAGATGTTACGAGCATTTCTTCTTTCCTGGGATACGCTCGAAATTCGGCAAGAGGTCTGTGGTCCTGTGGAGCGGACCCCTCTTCGGACCGAATATTGTAGCAACTATTAACGATAATAAAGGAAGAGGAACCTAGGAATAATTAATAAAACAAACAAGGAGCCAAAACAATTCCTACTGCAGTAATGGAATGAACAAAAAGTCCTTTAATGCTTTCTAGGAGAGTAATATACGCTGGAAGCTCTTTAGTATTCCCTTTAACGTTTTGCGGTTTGAGAGAGCTAAGTCACATGGCTAAGGGTTGACGCCGACCCGTACAGCTCCGAATTGGACTGAGTACCGCTAAAGCAACCGAACCAAACACACATACACACGGACAGGAAGGGATGATGGTAATTAATGAGATGTGTAAGCTGCCGGTCAAACTTTCCACGCATACTTACACTTAGCTGCCCCATCAACGTTTCGCATTCGGCAAAAGTAACAACAACACACAAATGTTCTAATTACACGCTCCAGCAATACAATAGCGGATTCTATTTGGTGATTATTGCCGAAATTATTCAGCGTCGTCTTGAAGTGAGAGGCGATGCCAAAGCGAAATAAATCAACGAAAGGCAATTACCTAATCGCGACGACGAATTAAGTGCACGTCGTTAGCGGCTTGAACAACTTCGGTCAAATATAGCTCAGGACGAAACGACGTGTGACATTTCGAACGCAGCTAAAAGCTTAATAACAAATTAATGAATAATGATGGTCAGCTCGTCGACGCACGAAGCTAGAACATCTCTTCAATGCTAGTTTGGATCGTCGTTTTTATGTTGTGTGATCAAGACGTGATAGTATGTGAGTGAAAGTAAATGTTTTTTACTGCGAGCGTATAGTAGCACATAAGTGCCAGCAGAGTTGACGGGATGAGTAAAGACTGATGACTTACTAGGGTTACTCTCATCCAAGGGTTTTCGAGAGCGTTTCTTTACCAATTTGTATCACATACAGGGTTTTCAAGCAAAAAACAAACATAAAAGAACTTGCACAAAAACGACCTAACTAACTCATCACACCAAAGTGGTCACATGGTTCTTCGCTGCTGCGCCCGGCGCCTTCACATCGCTCTCGCTCGGTACAGGCAGGCATTACGTAAGCGCAAAATAAAATTTTATTAAGCAATCATTAAAATGCATTAAACTGTGCATTTGCCTAATTAAAGCAACGAGTTGAAATATAATCAACCGGCCGAAACTTAATTATGTTATGAATATATACATATTGTTGTTTCTGTGAATTGTTTATAATTAATTATTAGAGGGTGAGCGTGGCAATGTTTCCTCTTGCGCTAGTTAATAGGCATATAATAAAGAAGGGTGTTTGCATATAATATTATAGTAATTTTCATTCCATTTCAAGCATCAGTGATGATGATTATATTTGATCTAATAAATTGTGGCGCTGGTCTTAATTAAATTTCGCTCAAATTTGGCCATGTGGATGCGAAATTTGAACGGGCAGTCGGTTGCAATTGCTGAAACTAAATGGGATAGCATTGAGAGCATGAGAGCGGGCGCGTTATCATTTTAGTTTTGCCACAATTCCATTTTCAACAAGGAGTTTATGTCAATTTAGTTGTGTTCGAGGACAAACGGCATTCGTTCCGCATCCAACGACTTCTGTTTCAACAAAACGAGCAAGGCGCCGCGCGAAGGATGAACCAGCGGACAGGACGACGGCACTGAATGAAGCGCCAAGCGCAAGCAAGGCGAGCACTAAGAGACAGTTTTGTATAAACGGAAGCACAAGGCAAACAATGCTCTGGTTTCAGGCGTGCTGGATACATAGTCGTCGTATATCGTATTTGTGCTCTTCCATTCGCCATTCGCAAATTATAGCTATAGCTATTGCTGTGCTAGTGCAATATACTCGCGAGCTGGAGCAGGAGCATAGAATGCCATCTTATATAGTTCTATATAAAGGCTTTACGCTGTGGGAACACAGTGAAAACAGCGGGGTTTACATTTCTAGGTTATGGATCTCATTTCAGGCAAATGGTCGGTCATCTTGTTTGAGAGTTTGTTGTGTGTATAATACGACAAACATTGGCGCTGCCTGCACGCTGCTACTAATCTACCGACCGACTTGGACTTGGTCGAACGATCAGCAATGCGATGGTGGTATTGGTGCGGGTAGTGGTTCACTTGAGCGTTTTAGTTTGAATGGGGCACTTGCTTCGCTTGCTAGGATACACTTTCGGAAGCAAACGGCCATCATGCAGCTCCGTGGGCAAATACATGTCCATGGGCATTTCTCTCACTCAATTGCTATTTGCATCAAGTGCTCGTCTACTTTGATCGCACTTTGCTCCCGTCTCAACTTGCAATGTCCAAAGACCGAGCCGAACTCCTATGGGAACGAGCGCGTAAATTGATTAGAAATTTCCTTAGTGAAATGCTTAAATCCTTAGCAGCGAAGTTTGCAGGCGCGCATCACGACGCAAAACGCGCATCGCACGCGAAAATAAATTTCACATCGAGCTGATATACGTATGTGTGGCTGTGTGTGCGCGCCTTGCTCCTACCACAATCCCAAATTGCCTTGCTCTATATGCTAATCCTAAGGGCGAAAACCGCCAAGAAAGCTATACGTAAAGAGGTATAGGTTCTGTATGCGCGGTTAAAACCAGCAGCTATTCTCTATACATAACATCTACAATGTTCTTATTTACGTACATTACATCCATATAGAAGCATAGTTCGTCATGTAAATTTGTTGCAGAATTTAGTTTTGAACATAAATACTTATAAGCTTTTAAATACCCCAAGATGCTACTTTGAGGACCAGGCAAGCAAGATGATTACTTCTCAACCGAACGTAAACTCGTTATTAGCGAGTAAATTATAATATCTGATATTAGGTGTGTATAGTCTTCCTTCATCGGCTAGGAGAATTAAAATCAGATCGATTTCCAAAAAATTTTATTTTATATTATTCGTATTTCTATATGCATGCAAAGTTGGAAGTTGACTTCAGAAGCTGGCACTAAGAAATATGCAATCAAGAAATAGGGTCTGAAATGCTGAAATCTAGGGAATTATAAGGGATTCGTCGATGCATTACTTCCAAGGAGCAGACCAAAGCGCAAATGTAAATAACGTTCCACTTCCAGAAAGAAAATGAAACTGAGCACAAGCTCTCGGTATACAATTGGGAAATACGTTTGTCAAACAGCAGGTAGGTGAAGAGTCCTCCAAAAAATAACGGAAGTAACCGAGCGCTCGATTATGTAATAAAATCTATAAAACTCCGTGTGATATCTTTTTATCATAAATTTAAAATTTGGGAAAACAGGCAAGTTACATTTATTTTTTAGGGCGTGATGACATCGAGTATGTTTTTATAAACGTATTAGTGCCGTATCATATAACTTAGAATAGATCTTACTTCAAGCGAAAATAGGCCAATAGCCTGGTATCGAATTGCTTATACTTTTAGAAAAACCTGAACCGTGAAAAGTAGCTGATGTCAAAGCAAACAATTTTGACACATTTTATAAAAACGGCCAATTCGGAATGATTACAATATTGTCTAACAATTTCTCATTCTTTTTGGTTTATGCTTTTAGTAATACAAAAAAATAGGAAATTGAAGTCTTGAAGTGAACAAATGATACAACTTTGCGGTTTCCGATGGCGTTTGGAAAGGAAAACGTGAAGCCCCGCATTATGTGGTCAATTATTTTTAGATTTTACAGGTCGTCAGTTTTCAAGTTGTTTAAGACTTTTGCCATCCTGAGCACGTACTATAATTTCACGGGAGAATGTTTCCCATATATGAGAAAAGCTTACTGACCTTTGTGAGGAGGGAGGTTAACTCAATGAATTTTTTTCCGATATTTTTCCACATAATCCAGAAAAGGATAGCTCTACGAATTATGTAATAAAATGTGAAGCTAAGCGTGGTCCAGGAAGCGAATCTAAAGAAAGAACCGCACACACAAACCAACAGTGCTTTTGGTTAATATAGCCAGCAACTTTAACCTAAAATTGGACAATATAAACGAGTAAATGTTCAACAAAGCGGATTTGCCACGATATCCTTAATTAGAGCACAAAATATTTAGCAAAGAAAGTTATTAAGCTTCCTCACTACGCTTAAAATATTAGAGAGTTAAGTTGTATGACAAATTATGTTTGGTAACTTTGGTTGGTTATACTTTGTTGAATAAGATACGACTTACCGCTTTTTTAATAAATGAAACAAAACCATATCCTTTGGATTTCAGTGTTTGCGGATCCCTCACTACTCTACAATCCCTGAAACAAACAAAACAATCAATGAGTTGGTGTTGTCGACAGGGTAGAAAAAGGGGGGGCCAACAGCGTTAACTTGAATTATAAATGCTCCTTTTAAAGACTGCGCCGTGCGTTCATAATCTGGTAATTTATTAAATGATTCAAATCGTAGAGGTATACGAGATTTATTCGAATCTTACGCAAACTTTTGTCGAGCGAATTCAGTCAAATGAATAAATGAGATTGCGTTATGTTTGGAGATGTAGATAGAAGGAGATTTGTTAATGAATGGCTAGGCGGTTTTGGTTTTGGGGATGTGTCACCCTAAACTTTCACAGATTCCCGGGTTCGATGGGTGCGATCGGTGTGTGCGTGTGGGATTTGCAACAGAGTAATTCGGGCGACGCATACTAAATCTAGCTAGCCCATTTCGAGCTGCAATTAAGATCTTTGAGTGGGTAATTTTTCCATGCGTCCTCGAAGAGCGATAATCTGTCAGCGTCGATATTCGAAACGGTCTAGCAGCTCGCGTAAAAGGTAGGCGCGGCCGAATGATGTGTTCGCTGCCAACTCTCAGCAACCGCTAGGCGCGCTGGCTATTGTTGCTCCGATGGACGATTGCTGTTGATGGAATGAATGAAAATACGTTATTAGGCAGAGTACAAGCCTCTCTGCTCTTCGAGGCTAGCGCGAGGGTGGCGATGAAATTCGATAGACCGAAAACGCATTGCTCCTCGCCTGGCCCGGCCTGGCCAGCGACGTGGCGAGGTGCTGAATTGATGTTATGTGTTGACTGGACTTGCACGACTATGGATATTATACGACATGGAATAGGTGGTTCCGATGAATATAAATTCACACAAATTTTCCACATTTCAAGGCATCGCCAGCACCAGCCGAAACTAATTTCAACAAAGCGGCGCAAATATGCACTGTCCTAACATATAGGCGCCTGACATCAGGCTTCATGCAAGTAGCATCAATTTCACCTGACCACCCAATAAATAATCACACATGCAATTAAACTAAAACATTCCGAATAAAACATTTTGCTTGTATGTACTTGCACATACATTAAAGACGGAGTTTAAATTTAGAAAATTTAATTAAAACGTAACCCGGAAGAAGAGCAGCGCCAACGAATAAACGCTGATGGCGTTAGCGATGTGTTGGTTGTTATTAGTGTTGGGGGTGAACGAACAACGCTGGCGAAATATTATTGATGCACGAAGAGTGTATTACGACGTTATGAAGTGAACACTATACAAAAATGGGTAGCGCACTTTATTCTCATGTAATTGTTTCGCTTTGTTCGTTTAATTTTATTTAATCGCCAGCACTTAGTACTGATCAAATAAACCGGCACTGAAAGTTAGGCGCAAGACTATGAACGCATTAATGCAATGCATCTGGCGCAACGCCGAGAATTTTAGTAGGTAGACGTTTTAATGTGGCCTGCTATACAATTAGATAAATAAATACACCACTTGATTTATATTCGCACCGTTACACCAAAAGTGCTAACTCCGCGTACGCCAGTTTTCGCACTTTTAGAAATTCGCGCAGATGATGTTAAGTGCTAAATATTATACATTCACGGTTCATTCTAACCCCCAAAAAGTAGGCTGGGATTTTTGAAGGCTCTAACAAAATCAACAATCATTGTATGTAGATTTGTGGCAGTCATAATAAACTATACCCTCATTTTCCAACATTCAAATTGGAAAACGAGATAACACGGAAGGTTTACAAACTTGGCCGAAAATGAGTCGTGAGTAAACTTTACGCGATGTACTGCGGCGCTGGAGTATAATACAAGCGCGTTAATAATAATTTATTATAGGTACGAGATGAGCCCAGAGTAAGCTAGGGTAAGAGAGCATAGGGTCAAGTAGTCTGACCCCGGACCTTTGGCTAAACTCTCCGGTATTCCCGGAATGGTTTTAAGGTTACGTTAGGATGTATAAATATTCCGTCAACGTTCAGCAAGTTTATGTTCGTTGTGGACTTTCGTCGAGCGACAATGGCCAACGCTAGGGATGCGGAAGCCTAAATAACACAATGAGAAAAAAGAATGTTATTGACACAAGTACGATATTTCCATCGTAATTTGACGAACATTAGTCGAAGAACCGAGAATTTATTTTATTTGAACAGTAAAACAGAATGAATGGTTTAATGCACTTCGTAATTTCGCTAAAATAAAAGGTCAATCGCGTGAAAACATTTAATGCTTGATGCGAACTAACTAAAATATCACCATATAAATAGTAGTAGTGCCTAAGAACTAAAGAGAAAACATTGAAGAAAGCGACCTATTTGCTTAGAAACTACAAGATATACGAATGGGGTTTAGCACATTTAGTTTTTAGCCTCGGTTTTGTTCCTATTTAGCTTTTTAGTTTGTAAAGCTACATCAGCGAAGCTGCCCACTGAAATTCAAGCCAATAAATTAACAAATTTATGTATTAGAAACGTTCGCATCCTTTTTGCTAAAAAATAACGCGGACATTATCGTCTACAATGTGTACGGTTATGCGTTCCACTCGGAATTCGCTCACGCTCGCTGCACCCTCTTTATATCTATTTTATTTATAGATTTTTATAAGATGGCTTTAATTAATTGAGAAGATTTATGCGACCGGCGGCGACTGTTGAATTACGCCGTTGTTCGCCGTTCAACCGTTTTCTATGCCGACTATGTAGCTATAGCGCGTGTATGTATAGCTAACATTGCAGTCGCTTCTCAATCCACCACCAAAAGCAACGAATCAACGGACCGACGCCGCCGACGACGACGAACGGTCACTGCACGTACGCTACTTATTTGCCGTTGCGCCCGTTGCCGTGGCCGTTGTGAATTGCTCTACGGAAACAAACGGTGCTGCCTTGGTGTTCCAGTGCGCTCCCTTGCTGCCAGCAGTCTTCCCTCTTCCCAGCCAGCGATGCATTTTACGTGTACACATTTCGAATCGGCGAACGGGGGGTTGCGAGAATTACAACTAGCGCACGAGGACAATGCCTTTCACATATAAATTCGCTCGCGTCGAATACCAGGACTGCTGTTTTGTGTTCCGTCGACGTTGTCCTTATTCGACTGTGCGTGTGTGACGTAAACGAATTAGTCCGATTGCGCGCTCTGTGTACGTAAGAGAATTCCAAGCAACCGATTTGGTAGTAGTGTAGTAGTTGTAGTTCGGGGCTTGTTACCATTCGGTAATAGTAATTGAGTAGTAATGCTTTCTGTCTGGTCCGACGACTTCTCTATTCGTCCGTGGACACAAAATACGCTGGCAGCGGATAAATGGATACGAAATCGATCAACATCGTTTCGGTTTTAGTTTATACCAATATCGTTCGACCGCAACCGCAATGCTAATTAGATATCGTCGTTGTTTCAATCTCCGATCCCTTAAGCTTTATGCCAACAGAAAGCATTTGCGTAATGTGAAGGCGCCGGGCAGCACGGCAAGTAAGAAGGCTCTTGTTTAATAGAAAAGGCATCGCAATGCCTGAAAGTGAATAATATTTATGACAAGTTAGTGAATAAGTCATTTTTAACAAATATTTAATGGAATTTGCTCGGATTGACAGGATGAAAGAGCAATTTCTGGAATAATAACAGCCGGTTTGTTGAGTGAAAGCGGCCGGGCCGGGCGCCAAAAGGGAAGATATACGATCGGGAATTGGAGTAGTTTAGAATTGATGAATAGATGAGCCCCATATGCCGACACCTGCACGAGCCAGGACCTCATCACTTACTGCCAATCCATTTTCGGAATACAAGAACACCAAACACACGCATATTCATTCAAACGCCACCCTGCCGTTGTTGTGCTATACAACTTTCTTATACTATATGTATATACCTACAACAAACAGCTAGGGCACAGTGAAATTTTCGAAAATGTTCAAAAGCAACACACACACGCACACAACATCCTATAGTATTGTCGAATGCGCGTACAACGGTTGAAAGAAACGAGCCAAAAGAGCATCGCACGATAGAGGAAATGCTACGACGGGTTGATGTTGATGGGAAACTTTGGACGTATACGACTTATACCATATATCTACACTTTTAGGTGCGTTGTACACGGATACATGATGACGTTATAGAGGATTCTGGATGAGAAGCATCACCCCTCACTGACGGTGTATATATTTTCACTTCCATTTCAGATCGGGCTGTACCCGTAATGTACGATCAACGTACTTGGGTACATTTCCGCATGTATTCCGGGCATTTTACGACTCTACGCGCGCGTCATCCCCATTCTTCGTTTTGGCCTTCAGTTCCTAGTTCGAGTCCTGGTTACGTTCACGATGTATACGTGCACCGCGTTGTCTCTCCCAAAGCATACTCGCAACTCAGAGACTGATGCTTTTCATTTACTAATTTGTTCGCAACGAAGCTTATATCTGCTAACTAAAGGCTCTCGCAAGTGAAATAAAACCAGCGGAATCCATTACACTCGCCCATATAATGCGTCATTTTATTATTATTATTATTATTAGGCGAGTATTAATTTAGTCGGAATATTTAATGCTCTGTTTAAGAGAGAGAAAACGACGTCAAGCAAATATGCATGTCCTCTAAATTTCGGCAAATCACACCTTGGAAGTGCGTTTGTCGCTGTGGATAATTAAGCAACTCTGTATGTGCTCGGCATGGATACGTTTAAAATTAATTATAGTGTATTATAAGTTAGAACGCGCGGCGCGACTGATGACGAAAAAGGGATTTAGCCTCGTTGTTGCAAACCGCTAACGAGGCTATCTTGCCACGGTCCCGATTGGTAAATAATTCAATATGGTAACAATACAAATCGGTATTCACGGTGGAGTTTATTACGTTCAATCTTTAATCTTGCTCCGCTTGAACTTTTACTCCCAGCGGAATTGACGCGACTACAACTAAGCGTCGCCTTGGCTTGATCAGATATTGTTCCTTACGATACAATGTGGCTTTTTGGCTTGCACGGTATCTCACCTTGGTGTATTCAAGAAATCGTTGTTTAAAAATGTATCTTTCTGTTTTCATTTTACCAAATCGAACGAAAGACTTTGTGATACGAATATCATCTTCTCTGTGTGTCTGATATTGGTTTGTAGGATTTTATCTTCTTTTTGAAAGCAGCCCAGGTTTAGAACCTTTGCCGAGTTGTGTCGAGTCGATAGAGCGTGGCCGGAAACCATCGCACGAAGCTGCATTCAAACAGATGCTGCGGGAAACATCATTTTGGCAAAGTTTGATGAGCGCATCACACTGTGAACGAACGACGAGTGCATTCATTCTTTTAGAGCGCGCCGCGTACAAAAGCAAATGCACATGCATATGAGGTTCGATGTGCCACGGAGTGAATTGTGTGCATGCGAATGATTTCTATTCGATAGTAAATATTGTAAAGTGAATTGCCTTCCACGTTCGTTCGAGTTGCCGTTTCAGTTAGTGATCCCTCGTTCCGCATCTACATCTACCTCACCTATCTGATCCTTGATCTTCGAATGCCTCGCGCTATTTTCACGATCCACGATTATTCCGATAGTTTGCGATACGAGTTGGAAAAGTAAAACGCGCACAATTAAGTGCCGAGCTCTAGTTATTTAATGCTCCAAGTATGGCCATAAACGTTAAGATCATATATGCAATTACACATTGCAGGTTCAACTCGCGTATAGATTAAATGCTTAAAGATCTATTTATCTTGTATAATAATCGTATACATGGCAATGGCAATGTCGTAACGAGAATCATTGATGCTGCAATAGGAAGCTATAAATTACAACGGTAATAATGCAAAACTAGTAAGTTCGCAATGACATTTAAATACAAAATTCAAGTACTTTATGCTACTTTAGTTGTTCTTTTGTTCTCTTCGAAAAAACTCAATGAAATTTTGCACTTATTTAATAGAATCGCTTATCTACCATGTGATCAGATGTTTCAATAATAAGTTATTGGTACTCTTAGCACGCTCTCGGGGTTATTTTGGATACTTCACTTTCGCCTTCGTCGTCATCGAACGGCACTCGAAACTTTTTACCTCGGTGATGTGAGAAGAGAAAACTGTTAAACTCAATAAAATAAGAAAATTCAAGAAAAACATCCACTCAAGTGTTTGCTTACAAATATGTTTGTCTCACTTTATGAAAGTAACTAAAGAATTCCAACTTTTCTGAACCTTGACTCTTAAAACAAGTATGCTACTCACTGAACTGAATCATTCCTGCGAATCAAAAGTAAAATACTTACTATTTTTGGCACATACTCTTTAAGATAATTTCTATAATTTTCATAAGTAGAAAAGTCGCGAGGAACTAAGTCGTTTAG
>JARJDT010022665.1:0-11645 GCA_030264655.1 Leptusa sp. GC000079 | reverse complement strand
TAAGCTGATGGCCGGTATTCAAGGGTAGCGAAAGCAATGTTGCCATCTTTAAGGGGTGAAATATCCGAGTATTCGGAGGTGCAAAGGGCCCTTGTGTCTTCCCCTTTGCCAATGTGAGTAGAATCAGGTAAGCTGTATGTGTCACGACATGTGGCACTAAACATAGCAAATTTCGTTTAGAAATTGCTTCAGGCTAAAAACTTTGGTAAATCAAAATGTCTGAAAATTCGAACCTGTAGAATTGGTAAGGCACCCATGGACATGACTCGCACGTTCGCTTGTAAATCGCAAAACTTTCCGGCCTCGGTGAATGAAACCATATGCGCACGTAAGTGATGTCGAAAGCTTTGCCTGTAAAGGATTAATTAGTGACATTAACAAACAGCGAAGAACACCAAGTGTAGATAGAAAACAATAATGATGCAGTTAATGTCTACAACTATCAGTAATTATGTTTTTGCTCATAAACAAAGACAACTAAAAACGAAGAAGTTGTTAAGTATAGGACTGAGTTGGGTACAAAACATTCATCAACATCCGCGCAATTTCTATTTAGTTGTTTTTGCTCTCCGGTGATGTGTTTGGCATAGTGTGCAGGATCAAGTTCCAATCATTTCATTACGGAACACCTACACCCACAATTGTCACGTCATGTCGAAATCGAGTCGTGAGTTTCGCTGTAGTTAATGAATCAGAACTGATTTATCATCTTGTTTCATGCATTAAATTATTGCTTTGTTCTCTCGCCATGCAATTTCGCTAAATTGAACTCGGACACACTGTATAATGTGCACTCTTTAGTCTTTAGTCTTTGTTTTGTATATCGGAATAGTTTATATAGAAAAACGTTTGCGGCATTTGCAGAATTACCGTATACGGAAGCTGCTTTAGCCGCACATACAAATAAGTACATAAAGAGAACTTGTTTTCATTTCAGTAAAAGCATCCCAAGCCATAATATAACTCATTCATTGTGAAAAATGAAGCTCGTGAATAACTTGCCTAAATTTAGGGTCAAATTGACCTGATTGGGATACTGAATGTTCTCGTTCATAGTCTCCGACTGCCACCAAGTCTGCGTATCTTTGCTGTCATCGGTGAGATACCTTGCTGAATGTTGGTCGGGATAGCAAATATCGCATGCTTTGCGTATCCCAGTAATGCCAGTCTGGACACAGTACTCGATCGGACCATTGTCGCCGCACGTGTTTGTCGCTTCGATCATTTTATCGAATGCTGGGTTCTCGAAACCTGGGATGCATCTCTGCAACAGACAAATAAACAAATCAAAAAATTAATAAACAATCAATAAATTCTTAAGGATGTTTTTAGACTAGAGTTAGGTAAGGTACACGTTGGGGTTGACGACCGCACCTCAACATCTCTGTTCCTCTTAAAGTCTTTATGCATCACGACATTGACCAGCAACAAGAAGATGCAATGAAGATGAAGAAGAACATGGAATAAAAGGTAAGGTAAGATGTGTCTGAGAGATTATGACCATCGGGCATCGTATTATATCTTATATCTTAACTTTCCTCCTCTTTTCAAGACTGGATTTGAGCATTTCCTATTTCAAAAGAGCATTTATTACTCTTTCACCATTGAGTCTAGGCTTAAATGTGGTTAAAAAGCATTCAAGATATAAATTTTAAGCTTCGAGTTTGAAAAGACTTACAAAAATGAAAGAAAAGGCTAAATGAAAATTGGTGGTACGCCACTGCACTGATTTTTAGTGGTTTTTCTTTTGGTGCAAAATTTAGCTAATTATACGTGCCAGTCACGGAAATGCTAGAAGTTCAAACACATAAAATTCTGGCTTATTATAATGAAAACTTTGTTACCATTTCAAACTTTAACAATTAAACGCTAAACGTTTGCTTTGGCGTTGCAACAAATTTGAACTTTGAACTCATCAATTCAACTTTTCGCGTTCGCTCGACTTTGTTTGCAAACTGCTCTATAATCAACGCATACATATAAATTTTAATTAGGGACTTTTATTCACTTTCGCATTCAATTCGAATAATAAAATTGGATTGAGACAGGTTGTAAAATTAAAAAAAAATCTCGCAATTATTTGCTGTACTTTCACATCGTCGGCGGTCTTTTACCAACATAATTCAGCTTTTTAATTGATAGTGCCCTAAATTCTTGTACGTTGCTTTAAAGCTTTACAATGAGGCTTTTATGCTTTATTAAATTCAAGTTGGTTGTTGGTCTTGCTGTGATTGCAATTTTCATACTGCAACAAAAGACAACCGTAACAAGTCCAAGAAGTCCAAGAACCAAACTAAGTGAACTTGCAAGCGTAACATTAAACTGTAATTTATATGCAGCTATAAATTCAAAAAGCACACAACAAGCGCGTTTCGTTAATTCCCAATCTGAATCCCAAATCTGTGCGCATGTTTATTGATCCTTCATATGTAAATATGTTTGTTTAACATTAAGTAAGCATGTCGTGTGGAGTGGACATTTGAAAATCAAATATTCATTCATAAAAGTTAGTGACTTTGTAATTGTTGAAAAAGTGACCGACAGCCAAGAAGCAATAAAATTGACCAACGATTTATTGCACTCGGACATTTACAGCTTACTGGTTTACTCCATACTCAAACACATTCGCGCTATTTGTTTTTGTTATTTTATTTTATTTTGCTAGTTAATTAATTATGTTAATAAGAAACTCGTGAAGACAAACAACAAACATCAAACAAGGAGAAATTAATGAAGAATTAACTGGGACTGTGATTGAGATGTATCAATATCATAGCAAAGGAATTTAATTATTAATTGCTTCTAAGCTTTAAAAGATGTTGTTTGGCTGCGCGATGAAAATTCAAAGCTAATCGTAGTTTGATTTAATCTTTTAATAATTAGGTAGATGCCTAAGCGGACTATTAATCGATGACTATAAATCAAATTCTAATTAAACATAAACAAATTTTCTTCCTTGTATTTCAATCTTTTGAATTTGATTCTTATTGTAGATGTAGACATTCTGGAAAAGAATAAAAATGCAACGTGTGGGTTTGCCTCGTGATTCTAACGTCTAATTCCAAAGAAATTGACAAAGAAGACTGAAACACCCACTAAACACACACATGAAAGACTCAAAAAAGAGTAAAAGAAAGTCAAAGAAAGAAGAGCTTAAAGCGGAGTAAAGTCGTGTAATTGCGTTTATTTTTAAATCTAAGTGCAATAATCCCAAATCTCAAGCAACTCATGCTTCAATTTCACTATTTCAGTCTCGATTGCGACTTGCAGCCATGTGAGACTGTGCAGATATTTATAGATCTATTACACATTTGTACTTGATGTTTGGAAGTTGTTTTGTTTCACATTTCAATGATTTTACGCATAAAATGCGCAACGTGCAAATGCAAACCGAGCAATATGATCCTGGTTTCAATTTACGATATCAATTTTTGTGCAAAAAGTGCAAAAAACATTCTATTTTGTATTAAACTTTAAAATACTTTTCAAATTGAACCTGTATAAAGTTTTAGTGGGTATTTTAGTTAGTAAAGTTGAATGAAGTTGGATGGACCGAAACTGGTGGACCAAAAGCTCTGAAGCAAAAAGAACAAGAGCGTTTCTACCTGCGGTCGTTTAAAGTCGTCATAGCATCTTGTGCCGTTCAGTCCGATAACAGGCGTGTAGTCCACATCGAGTCCCCAAACAGCAGCAAATAATTCCCAAATGTGCACCAAGAACAACACACACGAAACACATTTCAGTCGTCGCATTTTTCGCAGTTTTACAAAAACTAACTAAAAGTTTCCCAAAGTCAATTAAAAAAGGTCTTAATTAAAATTGATGGCACAACAAAAACTAATTAATTTAAATGCACGCAATGTGAATTTGGATTAACATTTTGCGGTTTCACGTGCGCGTTCGAAGCAAGCAGCTTAGCGCGGTTTGTACGCTGCGCAAGTCCCGAACTTACTGAATCTGATGCTCAGATTGTGCTCAGTAAGCTCGGAACGGACTTAACTTAACTTGAGTCAAGTCGAAAAGATGCATGGTATGGTTTGTTGGTTGCTATAAGGCAAGTTGTTCTCCAGATGCCCGACAACTCTCAACTCTGGCGCACCAAAGTTGCTTAACTTAAGCTTTAAGTCAAAGCTGCGCCAAGACTCAGTTTTTTTCTAATAAAACGCTAATAAGAAAACTAGAAACGAAACATGAGATAAAAATGACGTTTTATTTAGATAATTAAATTCGCTTTAATAGAGATCAAGCGTTAATAATTCTTGTGATCTTGTGGTTTTCTGAAATGAATAACTGTTTAGTTGTTTTATGGAAGCATGAAGGCATTTTATGCGTTTAACGAGGGCGTTTGTCGATGAAAATAGAACGATAATGGTTTATCGCGTTTCCTCTTCTAGTATCGAGTTGTCGCTTGCGTTTCCTTGGCTCTTTACTAAAGTTTTGTTCTGAAAGTTCAATTCATTTATTCATTTTCCAAAGAATAACATTTTGTGTATTTAATTTAATAATCAAACAAATATATTACATTTGATTCAAAACGTATAAAAAGCGATTAACTAAACTTAAACAAAGTTCGATGACACATTTTAGTCAGTTATTATTAATGGATCAGATTATAAAGTTCAATAGTTGACTGAATTCTGACTGAAGGCCAAGAATTTGTGCCACCCTTATCTCAATAAACCGGACATTTACTTTACAGATATTAAACTACATTGAAAAATACCAAAATACATCTCTAAATTTAACTTTATTTTTTGGTCGAAAAATTTGAGAAGGCTATACACTTACCAAAATTTTCGACCAAGATTTTAATTTTATTAACTTTATTTTTTGGTCGAAAAATTTGAGAAGGCTATACANAGTTTGGGCTTTTAGTTTTAGAGATATCGCTGTTTTTCTGCGACGCCGCACTTTTTCATCGAACTTTATTTTTTGGTTCTAAAAATTTGAGAAGGCTATACACTTACCAAAATTTTCGACCAAGATTTTAATTTTTTTAACTTTATTATTTGGTCGAAAAATTTGAGAAGGCTATACACTTACCAAAATTTTTACCTATCGTTTGAGGCTGGTGTCGATCTTGGGGGTGCAATATTTCACTATGAAAATCGCCTACGAAGTTGAAAATTCCATCGATGAGAAAGTGCGGCGTCGCGGAAAAACGACGATATCTCTGAAACTTAAAGCCAAAACTTAATTTTCACCACATATTCTAAAACTACATTAAATTACCTATCGTTTGGGGCTGGTGTCGATCTTGGGGGTGCAATATTTCACTCTGAAAAACCCCACCGAATTTGAAAATTCCATTAATGAAAAAGTGCGGCGTCGCCGAAAAGCGGCAATATCTCTGAAACTAAGAGCCCAAACTTAATTTTCACATATTATTCTGAAACTACATTAAATTGTCTATCGTTTGAGGCCAGTGTCGATTTTGGGGTGCATTATTTCACTATGAAAAATGCCATCGAACTTGAAAATTCCTTCGATATAAAAGTGCGGCGTCGCGGAAATATGGCGATATATCTGGACTTAAGAGCTAAAATTAACCTTTCACATCATATTATGAAACTACATTGAATTACCTATCATTGTGTCGATCTTGGAGATGCATTATTTCACTACGAAAATCGCCTTCAAAATTGAAAATTTCATCGATGAAAAAGTGCGGCGACGCAGAAAAATTAAATTAAATGTGCGCATTGAAATGGCCATAACTGGGAAACCCGACGTCCAATACAAATCTACGTTACAGATTCGGAAAGTACATTAAATTCCCTTTCTGCTTAATGTATTTTAGTCTTCCTGAAAAATTTCGTTCATGGTAAAAATTGATAATGTAGTGAGGCTATTCAGCTGCAATTGTGCAACATGCCACCAAATTAACTGGGAAATGTGATATTCAAAAGTAATATACGTTCCAGATTCGAAAAGTACATTAAATTTACTATCTTTTTATTGAATTTCTTGTTGAGAAATGTTTTCTAGGGTGAAAAACTTCTTCAATTTTAATATTGGGGTCTCGTCCTGGCAAAATGCAGCATGCCATCCAAATGATTATATCCAGGAAAGCTAATGTTCAAAATTAATCCACATTGCATATTCGAAAAGTACGTTAAATTTCCTCTTTTAATTTTGTATCTTCATCCGCCAGAGAAATTTCCTTCATATTAATAAAACCGTGTATCTTGACATGTTTGTTTTTTATTATTTTGATGTATATGAAAAGAAAATAGTAAAATTTGTTGAAACTGCGCATGTGTTGAATTAATTGTTTTTATTTAATTAATAGTGATTGGTTACATTGTCCAATATGATATTGCGCCATTCTTCACAATAATTTTTATGGCAATTAAATAATTAGCTAACTATATCTAGGTATTACATGTGCAAATCTAATTTAACTGCTTATAAACTAATTTATATTTATCACTGAGTTATTTAGGTGTAAAACCACACACAGCAAATCGATTAAGAACGAATAATGCGCAATTTGTTTTGCGTTGCAAACGTACAATTTGAATTCGCAATACAAAACATTTAATTAATCAATCATGGGTAATCGATTCCTTGATCTAGGATACAACGCAACATGAGAAACGCGCACTCGGTCTTTATCAGTCATAACAGGTTTGAAAGATTCGCCGATAGTAATCGTCCCGCCATCCGGTTTACCAAACTTCTCCTGCTTTTCGGTCGACCCTGGCGTTACTTTCTTAACATCCTTCAGAGCATCCTCCCTCTTCTTCTTTCGATTATAATAGAAAACTTCGCCAGCGAGTGTAATCATAGCAAGGACAAGACCAAACAGCGTGGCAATGAACACACCGCCTAAACTTTCCAACGTAATGCCTTCATTATCATCCGCGGAAGCACAATCGCCTTTAAGCGAATGATTCCAATATTTCGCATGCAGAGCTTCAAAGAAGCGATCTTTCTGCAAGTCCAGAATCATAATACTAATAGTATCCTGCAGGTGACTTCCTTGTTGAATAGCAACAGCATAGGGTCTTTCAGCGAAAACCTCCCCAACTTCAGTTAAGTTACAATTCTTGGAAATTTCGTATTTGATCTCGGCCGAATCATGAATGAAGGCGAAATCAGCATCAAGGCGCTCATCAACCTTGTCGAAACCTTCCTCGGGTGTCTGCATCGGCATCGAATCATTGATAGCGATCAAAATCTGCCCGTATTGCTCTCTGATAGGATAATCCCACACTCGATATTGGGCGTTATCAGTCGACGCATTCAAAGTGAGTTCTTTCCACATCCGATACAACGTATCCTCCGCAAACTTCATGTTGATGAAGTACTTGTGCGTGTCAGAGCTTTCTACC
Organism: Leptusa sp. GC000079; assembly: GCA_030264655.1. Lineage (NCBI taxonomy): Eukaryota > Metazoa > Arthropoda > Insecta > Coleoptera > Staphylinidae > Leptusa > Leptusa sp. GC000079. Next base: position 4,308 of record JARJDT010022665.1, on the reverse strand, counting down.
ACCGTGTAATTGATACGAGATTGTCGCGCCAATTGTTCCAGTGATTGCACCGGAGTCTAAACACACAAAAACAAGTAGAAGAAAATTGAAGAAAGACTCGCCAGGTGGAATGAAAGTGAAAGTTGCGACTCACTTGCATTCTTTCAACGGTAAGGAAAGCAGCCAAGTTGGCTGTGAATGTCGCAAGCATCAGGACGACAAACAACCAATATGCAGCCACAAGGGTTCGTCCTGAAAGAGCCTTGGGGGCTTCGCCGCCTCCTTGCGGGGTGAAAGAAGTCAAAGCAAACCAAAAGCTTTCTTTCAAGTTGAATTGCCTAAAAAATATTATTTCAAAAAACAAACAAAAAACTGGGAAATTTTCGAACCTTGTTGGATAAGGATATGCTTTTTTGTTGTTTCTCGCACTGTAAGGAGAATACTTGTCGAGGAACCACACCATGAAACCGGTTACTATCAATGCACCAACAATACTCAACCATACTTCGAGTTTAAGAACAGTCATGAATTTAAACAATGAAGTTTTTCTAACTGGTTTCCTCATTACTGAATTGTAATTTAAAATTTCAATCATTAACTAATTAAATAAACTTAATTTAAAAAAAAATTACCGATTGTTATGCCGACTTGTTCATAGTATGGGGCAACAAAGTCGATGACTTCTTCACGGTCAGCAGTCATCGTCATTGCAGCAATAGCTAAATCAGTTTGCTACAAATAATAAATCAATTAAATGATCCTAGGGTGTCGGAATTTAAGGATTTACTCCTCGATAAAGATCGCCTACTAGACCGTCCCAGTTTCCGTTCTCGTCACGATCCCCAAATGTCCCTTTTTCAGGGATAACAAGTTCATAATCGAAGTTCATTAATTGCGCTAATTTCGCAGCGAAATCGACGCAGTAACCCGTCCATCGTTTCGCACCTGTTCGAGGATCAGTTTCCTCATAGGACCAAGGCAATGCCTAGAAAAGTATTTCAATAATTTTAAACTCGGTTTTAAATTAAAAAAGTTAACTAAAACTAGTTTTAATAATTAACTTGAATCATAGAAAATAAAACCGCGCAGTTTTTCATTTACATAACAAATGAGCAATTAATGAAGTCGTGATTCATGTAATTGCTCAATAACATCGCTAATTGCGTTTTTGTTGAGTTAGATATAGACTTACAAAGGTGGTACCGATTCTGTAAAATGCGCGCACTGGTTTGATTTTTTCCGGTTTGATTAATTCCAAATCGTCGCCATGTGTGTAAGCAGCAACGATATCGCTTGCTCCTTGATCGCCAACTATCTCAACCGTGCCCTTCGCACGAATCCTTAAAGTGTCCCCACGATCGATAACAACATCATCAATCACGTCGAAAGTTGCCTCGAACTTGTTGACGAACTCGTCAAAAATCGCTTTGTCGAATTTGGTTTCGTTGCATTTGATTTTGCCCATTTGGGGCTCTCGGGCGGTTTCACTGACCAAAGGTAGCAGTCTTCGCATGACGGCAATTAAAAAAGCCGAATAGAGGTCTTCTTCAGTGAAGCATTCACAATTTGAAGTCATCTTCAGTCCGCAACAGACAGATTTGTCCAGGTAGAGAATGTTAATGTTTTTCGCCAAGTCCCAACGGTACAGCGAATCTTGCTCGAAGTCCAACAAAAGAAGGTTCCAACGTTCGACCAGTTGCAAAAGACCATCAGCCACAATCTAAGAACGCAAAAAATTAATATTCCTAATTTTTAATTGCAAAAAAAAATATGATTTTGACTTGATTATAAAGGGTGTTCATCTTTGATGTGCTGGTAATTAACGCATAAGCATTCGGTGTAGGACGCATTTCCTTTAAACGTTTTCCGGAAACTTTGTCGAGTTTTTCAGTGACAACCATCCGCATACGTGTTGAATCGATCCAATAATATAAGGTTTGATCCACATCTAGGACGAGCCAAAAAATAAATTTTTACATTTTAAGGACGAAACAAACAAGTTTGTCTTACAACTAGGATTGTCAAAAATCAGCGCCACATCGGTAGAGTTTCTTGCATCGAGGTACTTATCCAACAAGTCCAAATGTGGACTGATTGATACATCGAATCTTATGTAAGGTGCGTTGAATTCTTGCGAGATTTCCTTTATTGGTTCATAGCCGGACCAGGAAATGTCGATGATGAACGTACCATCGTCGGCAAATGCCGCACACACTGCATTAATGTAAAACACGAAAAAAGAAACGAGTTAATGAGTTTTATGACTGCTTTACAGTGCGATTTACTCTTATCAAATTCATTATCATGTTCTTCCAGTTTGACGACAACGATATCAAAAGCGTTGGCACCATTGATTTCGTTGTTCTTCAAAGTGCGTTGCAGCAAATCGACGAACACTTCTTGCCCGATATCGTGTACTAAAACTGAAACATGCAATCGTGCAAATAGTTTTTAATTATGATCCTGTCACGACGGACGATAAACGAAATAATTGCAACGTGCAAAATAGAATAATCCCATAATCAAATATTTTTTTCTAAGTAGTTTCAAATTTTTTAACCGTTACAAGTCAACTTGTTGAAATATTTAATTTCAATAAAAATTAATTATAGTTTTTAATTTGATGGCAAATCAAGTAATAAATCTTGGAAACTTTGAACTTGAACATAATAAACACGATATTTTTAATACGGGAAAAAAATAAACGTTAAATTACTTATTAATTAATCGTAAATATAAGTTGAGTAAAAATAGTTTACACAACAAAACTATATTTTGAAATTTGCTTTAAACTAAAAACTATGTTGAGATGCATTGATAAAAACTTGAGTTTTCCATTGCTTTTATTATCATATTTTAAAGACAAGGATACGTATACATTATACTAAAAAATTTGATTTGAAATGAATGTGAAACCTATTAATTATAAAAGTTAATAAGTGTTAACACTACACAATACTAAAGAACGCAGTTTTATTGAGATATTGATTTATGCATTTTTTTAATTATTTATCTATAATTATTGTGTCTTGTTAGTTATTAAAGGTGACTTTGTATCTGTATTGTTTGAATATTCCATGTTCAATGTGTACATAAATGAACTTTAATTTGAAATTATTAGCATATTTGCATTTCTATCAACTGTATCAACTACTCCTTTCTCTTAATAACTAACAAGGAACAATCTATAACAAAATAGTGCAATGGCTGTACATGAGCCTTGCAAATTTTATTCTTAACTCTCTTATGTGTCTCTCAAAGGTATTTTTAGTTTTATTGCAATTTCTTATTCCATTTTATACAAAGTGAAACAATAAAGCAAAAAATCCCGCAAATCATGCTTCGTTGAATTGTTATTTTTAACTTGTTTAATATTACGTAGGTCTTCAAATAAACAAATAAATTATACTTAGTTGCAGTTAAGTTTAATCCATCTAATATACTTGTTATTTTATGAATGATAATTAAGTTATGACGTTTTTTCCTTATTACACTTGGGAAAAAACAACAACTTCCATAGGTGTATTTAAAGTATAATCAAGTCGATTAAAGTTGATCGTTTGTATCAATGACTTTTAATCCAAACCTGTCTATTACCTATGTGTACTTGCTGCTAGTTAAATATAGTTTATTATGAGATTTCTTATACTGGAAATATAAGCAAACTGAGTCGCCAGTTCATTATTCGGTGTCAGTTTCGCAAGTGAAGTAAAGTTGTTAGTTAGTTGGTGCAAATTGTACTCGGATTGCTAAAAAGTACTTAAGAAAATTAAAATGCGCCTCAACTTTGTTCTTCCTACACGCCAAGACGTCTCCGATAAGAATTTAAGTTGATTTTTTAACGACAAATTGTTTGCAAAGTAAGTAACAACGACAGAATTCAATTTTGAACAGAAATTGCAATGTTGCGATTCTACTTAAATAAAGGTAGTAAACTACAATAATATAGTATATTATCGTAGGCAACAAAACCAGAAACCAGTCAGTTTCAAACTTTTGGCGCGTGTTGAACTGTAGTGGATAATGAGCGGTGTAATTGTTGTGAAGATCAATTACAATCGCATAGATAAATTGTGCGCAATGTGTTTAAACCTAGCGTAGCAAAAAAACCCATAAAACCCATAAAGTTATAATTGGCGTGCAGAGGGAATTAACGATATAACTAGAGGATAAAAAAAGCTAAAAAGTAAATAAAACAATTATTAACTATTATAAAGTAGTTGTTTAATACATCTAGAATATTACGTGGCAGATTATACATTATGCAACTGTGACAAGACAATTTGAATAATGTTTTTAATTTGTCTGCAAACATGAATTATAGTGTTT
>JARJDT010022636.1:0-14450 GCA_030264655.1 Leptusa sp. GC000079 | reverse complement strand
AGATTTCTAGAAATTTGCTTCAGTACAACATTAAATAAATATATTTTTCTTACTGCAGACAGTGAAGGCGCCGGGCAACACCTTTTTTTAAACCAGGGCTTTGTACCATGTTCATTTCAGAAAAGGAACATATTTTATTTAATGTAATATTTATTATTCATAGCATCATCGCTTGAAATGCGTTAATTTGATAGTTTCAACTCGTTAAATTTTGAATATTTGTTAGAAAAGACAAACACTTTGCGCATAAATTTATGTGTTTAAGTGTGTGTAAAAGTTCTCGTTGCTATTCCTATTCATTCGCGTGCATGAATGTACAGGGATAGTAAACGTAAAAGAGTTGATATTAATTACACAAATGTGGCACCTTTAAAGTATCCACAGTGATCGTTGAGCACGTACGTTCCTCACTTATTCACGTGACTTCATGCATTCGTTGTTCTTTGCAAAGTGTAAACATGAAATTATGAACATACAAAGTGTTCCAACACAAGTTTCAAACAGCTATTTTCACTTGATTTACATGTTGATGTCGTTTGCGTGCGCCTTGTAGAGTGTTTTCAGAGTTTCCTATTAACCCACAGCATTCATGACACACTTACCCAACTTTGATGGCGGTCTGAAATCACAGAAGGTGGTGTGACCATCCATAACCAAAGTTTAACTTTTAGTTCTGCTCGTATTCGTATAGTTTGAATGTTTGATTAATTCGGCGCGTTTAATCCATCCGCACATTCGCTCTCCATTTCTCCATCATAATAATCATCGAAATAATCAGAGTATATACCGAGTGTTTTGAAAGTAGGCAACTAACATTGCATAGTTGTTCATTTAAAAATGATGAGCACGTCGGCAATCTTTTCCTGTAAGTCGCTTCCTTTATTCTGGTGTGGCTTGTGGCCTTATAACTCATCCAGGCAGGCATTCAGATAGATCATTTTCACTAGTTTAGTATTGCGCACAGCCATATCACCGCATGAATATTTACAAACGTGAAGAAGCGGCGCGCATTCGTCTTCGGCCCGGATTTGGTCGAGTTATACAATTATAAGCAAGGCTTTTCCCGTATTTACCAAACGCTTTCCGCACACCCACACCATATATGTATACACTAGCTGGAACACTAGTATAGTGGGCTTTCGTCACTCTTTACCCACGGCCACTTTCTGCAGCATCATGCCAGCAGATCTTCTTGATCTATGTTTATGGGGGCGAAATAAATCTCGTTGTCTAACGCTAGGCATTTATATATGGCGCCTTTATTTGTTACTACAGCCTGTTTGCTACGCTTCTTACTCTTACTCTGTTCTACATGCATATTGTATGTTTTACATACAGGATATTCCAATTTGATATTTTTCCTCAAAAAATATTTTTAAGGAAAAAAATTAACATTAAACATTTGCTACTAAACAAAAATAATATTGCGGTAAAAAATAAATTGTAACACTCTGTATCTTTTATAGCTTCTGAAAATTAAACGAATTTAAGGCTTTTCCTTAAGACATAAGACGTCAGGCAGCAAGAAGCTTGTTTCGCGTACTGCGTACGCATAACATACACAAATAATACAAATATTACAAAAGGAAAAGGTTGTAAAGACGTGAAGGATGCAAAGTGGATGCGCCGGGCTCACATGACTTTGCTGCTTGGAGCGCTTTGCACTATTCTTAATTTATTCAATGAATTTATGCACTATATACACATGCAAATAAACTCTTTTGTTAATTATGCAATAAGTACACTGCTAAACATCTTGAAATTTAGCAGTATTTATATTTAAAAACTGAAAATAGTAGGTTAGGTTGAGTTTTGGCGATGAATGAATTTGCAATATGTGGCGTTATGTGGCTGTTGCAATTGCACAAAAACTTGACGAGCAAATGCGTTAACTATACTAGGCTTACCCAAAACACAAATATTATTCGCAGTCCACACGGATTGAGCGACATCTGCTATCAATTTTTAGATTTATCCAAGGTAGTAAGTAGATTTCTGCATTTTAGTTTGTGGCAAAGCTACATAAATGCATGTAAACCTTGTTTGATTGCTTTAGTGTTATTTGAATTTTGTTTGCAAACACTTTGTAGAGTCAATAAAGTACTTTTCTAAATAGACCAACATGTCATGCAAAAATGCATATTCATATTGGTATATAAAACGGTACATGTAGAGGGAATAAAGGATGGGATGACAAATTTCACAGATTGAAACCCGAAAGCATAATGTTGACTGCTGGGTGGACATTGTGTGGTGCCCGAAATGCGGATACAAAACAAGCGCGCAATATGATGATGAAAAGTTGAAGTTTATATTTTGTCCGGTCGTCGATGCGGAGAATTTGGTGACAGTTGGTGGATGTACTAAATGATACAAAGCAAAAACGATGCACTGAAATTGATGCAACACATGATTGACTTCAGCCAAACTCGGAACTCAGAATATGCTTTCTTCACTGTGACCACAACAGTTGCTTCCTCTTCTCAGTATTCTGGTGGTTTTGACTTTTTAACACTCGAAGAATTTCGCGCAAATATTGTAAACGTAAATTAAAATTGATTCAATGTAAATGAAAATTTACAAAATCCAATTAAAATCAAATTATTATTTACAAAAAGTTTTGAACAAATTAATACTTTTCACTATTGTACCTACAAATCGCCAGTTATAAAATACTAGTTGTGTTAAAATTGTATTTTGTTGCGTTTAATTGGAAGGCATGTTGTGATGTTTTGTTATTTAGTTGAAATGTTGCAGTGCAGTTAACGATTTTGAATAATTAAAAGGTACGTCAACAAAGTGCACACAAAAACCAAGTTTAGTAAAGAGTATCAAGTATGCACATTTTTTGCTCTTGATGGGAATCATGGGGGAGCAAGTGCTACTCTAGATGCGGATAATTCTCAATGGCCAAGAGCACTCGACACTCACTCGTCCTTGCCAAGTTGCCAATAAAAAATGCGCTAGCGCCGCATAGGTATTATAAACACTTGCAATGTTTGCGTTTCGTCGGAATGTTTTTGTAACGTATTCGCTCCTTGTTCGCTTCTTTGCTTTAGAGGTGTATAGAGCGGCCAGGAATGAATGCGAATTGAAAGCTGTTGGGGATGTTTTTTATTGGGAACGTGCGAGAGGTGCCCATTACGCTGTCGTGCGCGAAATTTATAGATATCAATGGAAATTCGATTTGTAGGACAACAGATTTTTCACCTAAGGATTTACACTGCTTAAATTTAACGCATACAGGATGTTCCAAAAAGAACAGAACAAAACTGTCAAACAACTGTCAAAAGTTGATAAAAGAGTTGCCTAATACTAAATGAGGTTAAGTGATAGGAAAACAACTTGTATAATTGTAGTTTGTAGATTTTCGCACCTGATTTTCCACTGATATTTTGCCTAAAAGGATTTTCACTGTTAAAATTCAATTCATACATGATATTCTAATAGAAAACAGATACTGTCAAACAAGTGTCAAAATTTGATGAAAGAGTTGCCTACGTTTAAGTGAGGTTAAGTTACTGTATAGTAAGTTGCATAATTGTAGTTTGTAGATTTTCCACAAATTTTTCACATAAAGATTTACACTGCTTAAATTTAACTCGTACAGGATGTTCCAATAAGAGAACAACTCCTGTCAAACAACTGTCAAAAGTTGATGAAAGAGTTGCCTACTATTAAGTGAGGTTAAGTTACTGTATAGTAAGTTGCATAATTGTAGTTTGTAGATTTTCGCAGCAAATTTTGCAGTGGTAGGTGGTAGTTTTCTCGGTTTCTGATGAAGTGGAAATTGCGGAGCGAAAATGTACGGGAAGCAACGACGCCTACCGGCCGGCTCGGTGCCGGCGTCGTCGTCGAGCGTCGCGATGCTCGTCCTTTTCATGTGTGCGTGTATAACGTACCATCATACATATTGCGCGTTGCAACGTTTTCGCTTTTCCTTCAGTTTTCAGTTAGACGCTGAGCGTTGCTGCGAGCAGTCCACGCTTTAATCCTGCCCGTTATCCTTGTACTCACAACGGGAAAACCGCGCGCGCGTCCTTTATAAACACACCAAACAAAAACTTTCGCCAACAACTAGAAATAAAAATTGTCGGCGAATTTTTGTTGGAAAATTTCGCCAATATTTTTTCATTCTTCGGTGATTTTAATACACATTGGATTGGATTGCCGTCTTTAGGTAGGATAGCAAATACTTATATACGCAAATTCATCATAACTCTTCGTTGCACGAATAAGTTGCACGAGTATGTGTTGTTATAGTGTGTTGTTGACTAAAACAAATAGCCGAAAGTTATTGTTGTTATCATTGTGATATATGAAAATACGCGCACGAGAAAATAATGTCGAGTTTATACTGAAAAAGTGCAAAAATACGCCACAAAAGAAGCAACAAGGCTGGCGACAAAGTGGAAAAAGGTGGAAAATAAAACGATGTAAAAAGAATATGCAACGCGATCCGACACGGAATTGCATATTATACCACCGCACAGTAGGGCAGTTTATTAGCTTTTTTGTTGTGGCTGAATTTTTTTTTCACCACGCACTACTTCAGACTACTTCAATAAAAATGTTTTGAATATTTACAAGAACGCGAGTTTTGCGTTATGCACATGGAGTCATAGACTTTAAGGTCTTAGCTACTGCCTATAAGGATGGGATTTAGATTGAGAACGGTAACATAATGTCGGGAAATGGAAAATGTTATGAAATAAATACCGGCGGCGAGGTTAGCGAGAAGATGGTCCTTTTTAAATATTTACCTAGTACCTTTGGTTGCCTATTCACGTTTGCATGTGTTTATTGCATTCTTGTCTTTTGACTCTTTTCTTTTATACCCAACAATTTCGAAACTTTATACGCGTAATTATTTTCATTATAAAACATTAAAGCACATCATATCATTTGTTGCTTTACGTGAGCTTCTTTTCCAAGGGAAACAAGATAAAGACATTCAAACAAACTTGTTTGGAAAGTTATAATGACACAATAAACTTCTAAATTGTGCACAATACGAATGCTGATTGTTGTTGTTACTTCTTTCTGAGTTTTTTGAGACTTTGTCAAGCAAATCAACTGTATCACGACAACAAAGACAAAAGAATTGCTAAGTATTTCCGGTTGTTTTATAATGAAAATGAACTCCTGGAGGTGTTTAGGGATTTTAAGGACTTTCGGGGTGAAACCGGCACATTTTTTGTGGCCAGTTTTGTTTGAGATAAACAAAACTGACCTACGCTCTTTTTTTTTCTACGGGAAAAAAGCTACCGGGCTTTGTGTTTTTGCGGCTGTTTTTCACACATTTATGTTGGTATTTCCCAAAGTTAAATGTTAATGTTGAAATTCTCGGAAATTGTCAAACTATAATAAACACATTTCAATGTTTCAAAACTTGTTATTTGATGGAAGAAATGTATAAAGATCAAAAGACAAACATAAATACTGAAACGATTTTAACATTATTTTAACACTTTTAACATTTGTTGGTTTTTTATTAAATTCATTTACTACTCCATCGGAAAAATATTAAATCCATTGAAAGTACACAAATTCGATTGCTCATTGATACCTGTGCATCGATTTATAGCTCTCTTCATGTTTGTTTGTACCGCGTATACAAAGCATGCGATTATTATCCGGACGTCAGTACGTTACAGTCATTAATTTTGTTCTTTGTCAACTATTAACACAACGACGAGACGATAAAATTCGCCGTCAAAATAATTCATCGATATAATGTCGAAAACAAATAGGAAATCGGAAATCATTGAACTTTCAACATTTTAAAGAAAAATAACAACATTTATCATATATTACATTGTTACGAAACTTTAATGACAAAATAGGTAAATTATCCTCAAATTGAAAAATTATAATTTCATGAGGCACGCAATATTATTATAATTCTAATTCTATTCATGATGGGATAATGTAAATCATAATTTAAAATTCAGTGCATAACTCGAATATAATTAATCACAAATAATCAAATATATTTAATGGGAGACCGATGAGGGGAAATGTTAACAACATATTAATTATGTAATAATTAATTGAAAACATACTGTTGATTCCCTCTCAATTCCAACATGAATATCATGTATGCTATTAGTTATTTTGAATAATAATATCATAATGATTGTCTGCATATGTAGAAACTCTGAAATTCCGTAATAAATCGCGCATATTTCATATATCACATGAAAATGCATTGAGAGATATTCGTGTTCGTGCACATTGTTATTGTCCAGGTACTGAATTACACTGATTTTATACCTATACTTAAACTTAGTTCATTTCAAAATTATTAAATTACGCAAATGCCTAATTTTAATTCTCATTTTGATTTTGATTTGCCATAATTGAATGTAATTTAAATTTGATTTAAATTGTTGTTTTAAGTTTACTTACCTAACCTGACCTGGCTGTAGGGCAGATAATAGTGAGAAATAGAGTACAAAGCATGCTTTAATTAAATATACGCGTGCAGGACGCGTTTCAATATGAAATTGTGCACACAATGCACTGATGCACACGTTTCACATACATGGCCAGGGCCGTCCCAAGTTCGAAGTTATTCATGGGAAATTTCAAAATTTTAGTTATTGCGGCGGCTAAAATACTCGAATGTGCTATTTGCTCATCTTATACCTGATGTCTGATGTGTTGTCAAGCTGAAGTTTGTAGTTGGCAAAGTTTCACACTAACTTTACCGTCGGTGCGCGATTCAAACAAAGTTTCTGTTTAGTTGTATTGTTGTATAACGAAAACATATTAGGAATTTAGGAAGCTGTTTAATAATTTCCATAAACAAACAATTATTTTCTGATTTTAACAAACCTTGACCTTAAAATATATCAATTAGATTTTCTGTCGGTACAAAAATATTTCACTTATTTATGTAAATTTATTTTTTAATGCAAAGATGCAAATAAGCGGTGTGCGCAATATGAAATATGAAAAATGCGCATACAAGTTGACTTTAAAATATGCGTTTGGTGGTTAGTTTGTCTAGAAGTAAACGTAAGTTTTTTTTTTGTTACAAATTACTTTCTCGCACAATATCGCGCGAAACTTTAAACAAGCTATGAAAATTTATGACAAAGAATTTAATCAACAAAACGCGCGCAATTTTTACTTATAAAATATGTTTCAGTTATAAATATGTAGTTATGCAAATACAGGGTGTTTCACTTACAATAATAGAGCAAAATAAAGTATTAAAATGTGCAGAAACACTAAGTACATGTTACAATCATAACATAAATTAGTCAAAACGTGTCCGTTTATGTAGTTAAAGTCCTTATCTTATTAAAATACCAAACGGCACACTCCATTATGCGACACGCGACGAAGAGAAACTCCAAGGAAGAAATTTTCTTCATTCATTCATTCTTCTTAGGACTTAGTACTCTCATTCACGCATTGTTGTCGCGGTTTTCATAAAGTTATAAAGTTAAATGCCATCAAAAACAAAGAAGGCACTTTTATTAAGAAGCTTCTTGAGTAAATGAAATTAAATTAAATGAAATCTAAAAAAAAAGTAGAAAAAGAAAGTTGTTGATACACCTGTATGATTCGTGTGATTGTGCTTTAGCGCTTTGTGGGGTGTGAAAGATGCCGTTTAATAAAGCGGAAAAGTAGAAAGAACGCGCGCGAGAAAAACGCATCATCAGCAAACGCGTAGAAATATGAAACAGGTGGTTGATGACTTTAAATACCTGTTTGTACGGCAAAAAAAACATTAAAAAATGCGCCAAATTTCCTCTTGGAAAGCACGCTGGTTCATTGTTTGTTGTTTGCATTCGCACCGTTTTGTTTGCACATCACGAGCCATTTCAACTGTTGGTGGGCAATCGAGCCTGTAAATCACAATCGCAACTCTAAACTAATCTCAAAGAGCATGCGCCTAATTGAATAATCTCCCACTATCAAAGTGGAATTGTATGTCGTGACATCTATTAGTACGCATTGCAAACATTTTTAAAGCGCGCGCGCTTTACTTGAAATTGTTTACGAATCGTGCAAATAACTACGCATCGTATGTGATGTCAGTACGTCATTCGCTTACACGCCAAGTTACACACACGATCAGGCGAGACTGATGGCCTGATGGGGGCGGCAGTGAACACTGTCGGCGGCGCTAGCATTTTCTACCCCGTTGCGATCGCACGTCTATCTCTGCATGCGTCTAATTTGTAACATCATCCGTTACATTTCCCATTTACGCCACCTACAGGGTGTTCCATAAATAATGTTTTTTTTAGAAAACCACATTTTTTGCTACACTTTGTATAAAACACTTCTAGAGTTATGTTATGTTGGAGCAGTTAACGCGTTAGCACGTGTTATGGTGTTATTTGTAGGCTGGATGTAAAAAAATATCCAAGGATATTGCTCGCGCCATGAGAGGAGAAAAAAACACGAAGCGTTCAATTAGTTCGGGAATTGGTGTGTATTTATTGAGCCGTTTTAATTTACCTCACTCGACGACGACGAAGCCACCCTCACCTCATCCATAACAGCCCTTCACATACTAATCAACAACCAACAAGCGCAATTTATTACTCGATGCAAAAGTCAAGATGATGTTGATTATCGGTTATTAGCGCTAATTTATTTCCACGTTTGACGCGACCAATTGTTTTTATTGTTAATTAATTTAGTATTATTGGTATGTGCGTATACGATTATGAAAATGTTGTTTTGTTGAAAGCAAAAGCTAAACTTTCACAATTAAAGCGAACATGCGATATCTGTTTGGCCAACTATTATGATTATTATTATAATCAACAATAACATTATTTCGTCGGTGTATAGTTGGCGTGTTCGAAATTGAGCTTATAACTAATCCCTGAAAACCTTTCGTTCGCCCGACTAGACTTGCGCATATAAATTATTCAGCGTTAAATTTCAAGGGAATAACACACATACAGCGCGTATACAGCGTGTTTGCATTAACAATTGATGCACAACTGCGCATTTATTTCCTGTGGGCACGTCAAAAGTTAGTTGCCAACTAGCGGTCAAAACTAAAAGCTTATTCCTGCGAGATTTATAGTTTTCAAAATGGCCGACGACCAAGTGTGCTGCTTTCTGTTGGGCTAATTCGGTGATGCTGTGTTTGTTACATTTCCGATTCACGCCATCAGTGGCGCAATGCAAGGCTTGATAGTTTTATTGCACTGAATCGCAATTAAATTTATAGTTTTATCCTACATCGAGCTAATTTCAGTTTGGTGCTACGTTGCACGTGATTTATTTATGCTCACAAAGTTCAAAAAACAAACAACTTGTATTTGAAATCTTGTGCAAACCACTTGAATTAGAAAGAAAAATATAAAACAGCGACATCTAAATGCAGATATTTGTATTATTTGACACTCTTAACTTTCTCAACTTTTAAGTTGACATTTAACATTTTGCAATATGCATCAGAATCTGAGAGTAAACTTTAATCAGCACAATGCGACTACTATTGTTGCAAGTTTTGTTTAAGTTTCGATGCCGCAAACTTACATTTTACACTGACAAAAGTCAACATCTTGGGAAAATGGCGTAATGTAAGTTTAATCGTCGTATCTCGACAGCAACAAGTTTCCTTTCTCCTCTAAAGTGGTACAATTCGTAATATTTATGAAATTTCGCAATTGTTTTCTTTATTTGATAAATTTAAATTTGATTTCATCATTTCAATAAACTCGTTGCGAGGTGAAAGAGAGCTTAGAAAATATCTAGCGTCGGAAATTTGCAGACCATTAAACAGAATTGTTTTCTTCTGGTGACATAAGTTAAATTAGTGCATTGCGCTCTTGGCCTGCTGGCATTAAAGATACAGGAAGCTGGCGTTAAATTATTCAGCAATTTTCCAAAGTGCACCATTGTGTTTGCCACATTCGGTATGATGAGTGCACGTACATACACTCACTCGGAGTACTTCGGTTTATGAAAACGTAGAAACTGTTGCAGAGCAAACGTTCGCAAGCGCACATTAGACGGGTCGAAACGACTTGATTTTATTCCGTTTTATTTCCTTCTCTTCATTCTCTATCCGATGCTAAGCAAGAAGAGCAAATTTGCTTATTTTCATCATGATCATGCGATTGTATGTATTTGTTGTTTAAGAATTTTTATGTTCGAAAGCGGAATTAGATTTGCAAATTTGAACCGATTTTTTTGATAGCTTTGCGTGTCTAGTCAATTTTCCGGACAAAAACTTAGAAAATTAAAATAAACCATTGCAAAGCACGCTACTTTCCCATATTTCAAGCGTTTCCCTCGTCATTTTTCTTTTTTAATAAGAAAGCATTAGTTGTTTGTTAAGTACCGTGAAATCCGATAAATCGTGTGCCTCCGATATTCTTGTACAATATCAATGAATATGTTTGAGTCAAGTGGCCATTCAATATTGAAAAGCAATAATATTTCAATAAACAACACGCAAATTTATTCGAGTCCTTAAGGACAATATTGGCTCGTATCGTATTCGCGCACAAGTTATCGGTATCGATATCAATGAAAAATTGATTCTTTATTGTATTGCGAACAATTCAACGACGACGACGCCAAAGAATATGGCGTCGCAGCAAGCACTAAATTTTCATTTACATTCTTCGCTTCGCTTTTTCCAGCAACTATGCGAACTACACTTTATTCATTTTTCATTTATTCCCCTGAATAGGAGCAAAGAGTACAAAAAATAAATAAATTGATTGCGCGCGGTTGAATTTGAACTGGCGAGAAGATTTAAACATGTTTAATGCAAATGAAGAGCCAGGGCCGTACTTGATCAGTTTGTGTATTAAAATAATTTAATGATCTTAAGGTTGCCTATATTAGATAATTTCAAGCGCGCCATCTATTAACTAATAGACAAACGTGCGTTTGCGGGCGCTAAACATTTTATTGCTCTTATTGCGTCGGTATGCGAAAAATAAATTTAATGCAAATGAAGAACCAGAGCCGTACTTGATCAGTTTGTCTATTAAACGAATGTACGTTATCACGACAAGGTATCTCCATCGGTTTACATGCCCGTCGAGCGAAAACGAATAAATTAGCCTGAAACATATAACTATCATCTAAACAGCTAGCTATAAGTCACTAGCTGCACGGCATCAGGAAACTAGAAGAATATATATATATATCTTCGGTTAGTTATCCTTAAGTTAGCACAAAACAAACAACCACGCAGTGAATTTTCGTTTAGAAATGTCGAAAAAAGTTAATTGCAATTTGGTAAGCATGAAAAATCGCCATCAACTATCAGGAACGACTTGTCGTTGTCGTGCTTGTTGTATTAGGGCCGTTAACTATAAAATGACATCGTAAAAATGATGAAATGGCACTTTATTCATTAGAAATTTTAAGAGTGTGGCTTGCGGTGCAAAGTTGAAACTTTTGGCATTAAATTTTTTGATTCGTCTTTATTGACTTTCAGAAGCAGTTAATTACTTGAGGACATAAAACATCTTTACGAGCTGCTTTTTATCGACTTATCGTATTAGTGTTACACGGCGTTAAAGGTGACGGAACCGAACCTGAAAAATAGCAAATATTAATTGTTGTCTTTTTCGCAATCGGTGAATAATGAAAAATAAAAGACGGCGTGCGAGTAACGTGTAACAAACGGTATGACAGCACGTATTTAACGGTGAAATTTATGCATGCCGAGATGCCGGCTCTCGATAATATTTAACAATTTAAATTTCTTATACTCGATTTGCATTCATGAATTTCCTCGCACACATTGTGGATGTGGACGGCCGGAATGCATAAAAAACGGCGCGATATTAATTTATTCCAAACAACTTCCTTCTATTCCGTCCAATAATACGCAAAACATACAGAGTGTTTCACAATCAATTTTTGCACCTAACAAGATAGAAACTACTTCATTCTGTCCTAGGCCGTTACTGAAGTTTACTTTTTTTTATAGAACACTGTAATTTAACAAGTTTTAAATCACACGTTAGATGGCGCCCGGGGAAATATTTTTAATAACTTTTTTGTGATTTTGCTGAACACTCTGTCTATATCTATAGATATAGTAAAGAAATAGGTATTGAGGGCATTCCGGCGGGGGTTGTTTATGCTCGGCATTTACATTAACAACGAATCAATCATTGGACTGAATGAATGAATACACCTCGCGGTTGCAATACTATATATTTATAGCTTGTGATAACATCTTCTTCGTTAATGCTAGATATACGAAGGCACAAATGCAAATTGCTATTTACATAAATTTTCCAAGCAATGTTATAAGTTGTAATTAGAAATCGCTGCTAGAAAAATGGCCACGTGACCATATGATAGCAATACGGAATTTATTTCGCTATAGCAGAAGTGAAATGTTTGCATTATGAAAAGTGTAAAATTTAAGATGCATCTGCATTGCTAGTGCTCTTAAAACGCGCGAGTGTTTGCGAAGAAAATCTCGCTGCATAATTGAAGCACGACGGCAAAGTTACCGCCTTAATAACCATTAAATCTCGACGACATCAACGCGCACGTAGATAGCAAACAGCAGGCAAGAAGAAGGACTAAGTAAGACTAAGGACTACACGACACGTATGTGACGTGTGCTCACGTTACGACAAGTACAAATATTTCACATTTTCTCGCTGCTGCGCGAAAATAAACACAAACACAATACTAGGTACATAGGAATACAGGGTGTTTTGCAATTGTGGTCCTTAAGGATAACGCCGGTGAGTTTGTCCGAGTTGGATTTTATTAACCCTCAAATGAGCCGGAAATAAATTATTAACGCGTGCGTTTTATAAATAATGCATTAAGGACGACGAAGGAGCGCAAGGACGAATTAATGTCGCCGCTATAAAATACGCTTTTCAGGTTAAAGTAAATAAACGTGTGCTGCAAAGTAAGACAAGACAAGTCTTGCGTTTTATTTATCTTTATTTCTGTCACCTGCACTTAAGCCGGTCCTGTGTTTACCCTTCATTCATTTATTATTTGTACTTGTACAGTAATTCATTAATTTTTCATACAAACCGCAGGAAATAAAATGCACATCAAGGACGAAGGATATTTGTTCTTCGCTTGAAAATTGGTTTTTGGTTTGGATTTAGTTTCAATTAGAAAGTTTAATTTGACTTTTAATCTTCAATCTCAAAATTTACCCGAGACAACGTATACAGTGTGTTCCATTCTTGCACTTTTTACTTTTTACTTTTTATAGTTAACATAAACTGTAAATTGAAAACTTTCAGGTATGCGCAGTTATTGCTCAATAAAACGTAAAGGTATTTGCGTTACGTAGCTGGCCACGTGCCAAATGAATTGTGGTGCACGTCGTGGATTAGTCACATTCGTCTATTTGCGTCTATTGAGTGGCTCAGTGTCAGCCAACGCACAAAACGTCGTCGTCGCATTTTTTCGATTTATTATTATTTGGAATCTGTCATCATTCATTAAAATTTTTGTAGAGAAATTTTGCTCAACAAAAATTTATTTTTCAATTTATTAATCCATTTATTCTACAAAGTGCGTGTTGATATATGATAGATATTTTCGTTAATAATTTATGGCTGATCATCAATTCATTCTCGTTTTGGTTTTTTTTTTGTAATAAATAAAAATAACCAAAACGTATAATTCTTCTTGTTGGACTTTTTATGGTCAGCCGAAATGATGAAATAATCCAATTGTTCGACATGTGAAATAACTATGATAACGAATAATTCAATTTGAAATCATTACGATTACGATTAAGGGGAGTTTACGGCTGAAACATTTTTCGAAGGGTGCACGAATCGATGGTTATGTCTGAAGGTATCCAAGAGAAAGAAATGTAAAACGTATTCTTTTGGGCCATTTAACCCGAACACCAGTTACCTTCCATTCTTCTACCCGATCGCTGCAAATCTACACGGTGTTTTTTAAATAAATATACAAAGTGTTCATTACTTTCAAACACATTATCAGTCAAAGATAAAAATGTTCATTAACGTTTGGTATTTAAAAAAAATATTGTTTGAATCACTCTGTATAAATTCAATTTGAGTTGTCACGAAATATTCGCTGATGGTTCTTTCGCCCTCGGGCGTTAACCATACTCGATTTCGCACCCTTTTCGGAGTCCTCTTAGGCATGAGAAAACTGTCGATAGCAATACTCTGATGGTGTGGTGAGCGCACAGATCTACATTCGAAATTACTTCCATTCGAACACGCATTTTACTACGTCGTCCGAATTTTCTCTTCGTATAAAACCATGCGCGCGACCCGGCGCTGGTTAATAGTGAAAAATAAAACAAATAAAATAATGCTAATAATCGTTTGTCATTTATTTTAATAAAGTTGGAACTAGACGCACATTACTCTTTATAAAACGCATATTTTCACCTCGAAAATGTATAAATATAAATAATCCCGGTGATTTTTTAAATAAATTCAAAAATTTATACCAATAGGTAATTTATATCT
>JARJDT010022633.1:0-18235 GCA_030264655.1 Leptusa sp. GC000079 | reverse complement strand
CTCTCTTCCATGGGTTTCATGCGCCTCTGCGTCTCTGTACTGTAATGTTACATTAAAAACTACCAAAAAGCCATGCAATCATTTTTTGTAATGACTTTTTCTACCATAGACCATATCATAGAAGAAGTGTATTTGGTCGTAGCTGGTTCGTTGTCGTTCGCAGTGGCGCGTTATGAGTTAGATTTTGAGCCCCCCCACAAAGCAAAAATCGCTATCTTTTCAATTAATCAAATATCGAAATTAGAGTTTCACGAGACAATATTTCTTGTCTTGAATTGTGCTTCTTGTCTTGCGTTTTAAATTTCTTGAAATTTCTCGATATTTCTTGTCTGGATTTTTCCTTATCGAGTCTTGTCTCGAATATTGACGAAATCAAGACTTTCGTGAAACCTTGAATTCGAAATAGTTTGTTTTGAGGTTAAATCGTTACGTCTTAATTAGTGGTTACAATTTTATGCAAAATAGGTAAATTCACTAAAAATGTGTAAATGAAAAATAAAAACTTGAGAAAATCAACAAAAAATTGAGGAGTGACAACCCGTTTGGGGGCCCCTTCATTTTGGGGGTCTTTGACTTTGGTTAACACGCCACTGGTCGTTCGTGCTATAGTTTAGTAGTAGTTATACTATTTTCTATTTGAACTTGTTGTATAGTTTGTTATGAGTGTAATGTATAAATATTATGCCTCTGAAGCGTGAGACATGCAATGTTCGTTCGTTTCGTACAGTCATCAAGCAGTCTTTGCTCTTTTGTGGCCTGACTGAATTGATATATGCATTTATTTTATGGTTTTTCTATGGATATTTAAATATGAAATGAATTTTCAAGAAAATGAACGCGACAACACGAATGGCTGACTGTTCAGTCAAGAGCAAGTTAATAATGAGTTTTCTCTCGTTTATTGCAGGCATGCATAGACGACAATTTAGATATGGTAGAGTTCCTAGTAGAGCACGCCGCGGATGTGAATCGCGGCGACAACGAGGGTTGGACACCATTGCACGCCACCGTCAGCTGCGGCTTCGTCTCAATTGCCAAGTTTCTGCTCGAGCACGGTGCCAATGTGGCGGCTGTTAACTGTGATGGCGAACTCGCCCTGGACATTGCCGAAAACGAGGAGATGGAGGATCTCATTCAGCAGGAAATTGACGAAAGAGGTTTGTCATCATCATCATCATTTCGCAGACAAACAAATCAAAATCAAATCAAATCTGGAACAATCAAATGTATAACCGCATCAGCACGTAAAAGCTATAAATTTCTAACTGTCTTCTTCGTATTACAATGATTGCGGTGCGAACCGTTCGAAGTTCGTATCAAAATGTGTGATTCATGAGTCGTGAACCCAATTTTGCGGTTTCGGCTTGAAATAATCGCAACGGCAACTTTAATATAATTCTTATAATAACAACAAATATAACTATCAAGCGATAGTGAGTAGCAAGATTGATGTACGATCTCAAACTGAAATCCGGCGGACGTTTTTCCCATTCCCCGTTTCTATATAAATGATGGAACGAATCCAGCGACTTAGACTTTGTTGTAGTACAGCACACAGCGCATAGCCGCGCAAATTTATCTAAAATTAGTTTGACTTACAGAAACAGCAACTTACACTTAGGAATAACGCGAACGAGAAGCACAATGTGAGAATTTAGAATGGCAGAGAGTATACGAGTGTAGCGAAAAACTTGCTTTTCGTATTCGATCGTTCTTTTACATTTTGCAAGATTACAAGGAATAATTAAATTTCACAAATTTACATAGCACACCAAGCAGCACATTTTTAATAAATAGTAACTTGTTCTTTTTCATTTAATAAAATAAGTTTTTTGATTGCCAACTTTAGGTTGCTCTAGTCAGGCTTAAATAGTTTTCTTAACTTTTTTAATACTAGGAAAATACAAAATAGATTTTGATTCTTCAAATAATTTAAATTAAAATATTTAATTATTTTTATTTCCTCAAAAATATTATTTAAATAGAAAATCAAAAACTTTAAATTATTAAAGTAAAACAAATTCAGAAAACCGAGTATTTCGTCCTAAAATCTATTTAAATTAAGAATACAAAATAGATATTAATTTTAGAAAATAATTTAAATAAAAATATTTCACTAGTTTTATTTCAATAACTGCGATTAACTGTTTGAAAACTCTTTTAGTCTAAATTTAAATTCGTTGAAAATTGAGTTTGTAAGTATTTGAAAGAAACTATTTAAATATTTTTTCAAACTTTGTCAGTCTGTATTAAAAAGATTAATAGTTAAGCATTTAAAGAAAAGCGCAATCACAATAAATAGCACAGCAAGTAACATCTGAATCAGAATAAAACGGCCGATGGCTATTTATAAAGTGTGTCATAACCAGTCTGCTATGTTGTCTGTGGCTGTAACTTTTTAATGTCCGATGCATTGCACGATTGCGGAACGGGGAATAGACGCGTTTCTGATTCCATGTTTCCCGAGCTGTTTCCGGATTGAATTTTGAATTGTATGTCGCGTACTCCTGACCCAAACCCTTGAGCACAATTTGATTATTTTCAACAATATTGTTGTCGGTTGACGAAACGTAGGAGTCGATTGCGAAGAGGCCCGCAATGAAGAGAGGAGACTGATGCTGAGGGACGCCAAAGAATGGCTGGCAACAAAGAGTCAGTGCGTGGACGTGGCGAGTGCGAAGACGGGCGCGACGCCGCTGCACGTCGCCGCCGCCAAAGGCTACCTGGACGTTATGCGAATACTCCTGCAATGCGGCGCCGACGTCGACAAGCAGGACACGGACGGCTGGACGCCTCTGCACGCGGCGGCACATTGGGGACAGAACGAAGCGGCGCAAGTATTGGTGGAGAACTATACCGATATGGATGCCAAGAATTTTGTCGTAAGTCGCCAATAGGGTTTCATGAGACGAGAATTCTTGTCTTGTATTGGACTTCTTGTCTTGTCTCGAAATATCAAGACAAGAAATTTGGGTTTCTTGTGATTTTTTTTTATTTTCTTTAAATTTCTCGATATTTCTCGAAATTGATTTCTTGTATAATTTCTTGAAAACTTAATCCTGTCTTGTCTTGTATTTTTGATTTTGCCATTTTCCTAGTCTTGTTTTGATCTTGACGAAAATTCAAGACAAGACTTCTTGAATTTTAAGTGTCTTGTGAAACCCTAGTCGCCAACAACTTACTTATTAGTATAATACTTAACTTTTGTTGTTTTGTTTCATTGATTGTGTCCCAGGGACAAACACCTTTTGACGTGGCGGACACGGAAATGTTTAGGTACATGGAGGACTTGCGCAAGAAGCAGAACAAAGAAGAGGTCAATCGGCGGCTGGCGAAGAAGAAGCTCGAAACGCAGGACAAACTTGCCGATAACGAGACACCAAAGAAGATCAAAGTGGAATTAGATATGCAACAAGTAGACAAGCTGAACGCGTATAGTATAGGTAAGAGATGAGATTGAGAACTATCGCTTCCGCTTCTTTCTCTTCTTTATATTTATTCGCAATATTATTTTTCTATTCTTAATTCGCTTTTGTTTTCTAATGTTTATTTATTCGATATGGGATATGCAAGTCCTAAGTGCAGCAATCAATATTTCTTTGCTTTTCTTTTTCTTTTGTTACTTACTTATTGCCAACAATAAATACAGCCAATTCTTTTATTATTTACTTATTATTATTACGCTCCTCTTTGATTTATCATTCACTTGATTCATTTAATTTTGCATTGACGCACGTGTTGCATTTTTATCACGTCTACAAAATCGCAATCGGTGTTTAGTTTGTAGCTAAGCTAAAAATAATGACAAATGTATTGAATGAACCTGAAAACTTATGCAATTGAAATTTTGAATTGTTGCCGCTGCTTAAGAAATGGAAGTCTCGACTGAAAGCGAGACTGATTCAGACAGCACCGACGATAGCGAAACAGAATCAGAGCCGGCGAGTTCAGATGGTAATCAGAGTCTGAGTAATTCAAGTGCACTTGTTCCGCACAAATTTGTATCCGTTTGTGTCACTTTTTGTCAGTGGAATTTTTTTGTTTGTTCACAATGTTCACATGTCGGAAATGCTCCTCTGATTTTTGTTTTTTTTTCTTTGTTTTACTCTGAATTCTTGTAAAACTCTCTTAGAGTAAATGTTAATTCGCTATTTTGAATAAACTTACAGAAAAGAAGAATAGAGTCAATTCGAATATGGACACTGTACATATTAGTACGAAGGATAAAGAGGAAGAGGTGAAAGGACCGCCGCCTTCACCACCCAAACAACAAAAAGAACAAAACGATGAGAATTCGGATGACAATAAGCCAACTTGGCGACGCGCCGTCCCTGGCCGACAACCCAAGACCGAAACACCAATTAAAAGTAGTAATAGTTTTAGTACGTCACCGATTTTATTGTATTTCCTACAACGTTTAACTAAATTATGAAAAATTTACAGAGAATAAAGAAGTTACAAATGAAAACGACGTTCAGTTACGGCGAACAAACAGTTTCCAAAATGACCCAGAGTGAGTACCAATCAAGCTAGCTTTTATTATTTAATTTAATATTTTACTTGTTTTGTCGTTATGAAATTTAAAAGTAACGTCGAACAAGAAATGTTGAAGTTTACATTTTACTCCTTGGCAAAATGATGCGCTTTTATTATTAACAAAATTCTACATTATATTGAGACGGTTTTTGTACATTTTTGGTGAATCTGTAATTGTTTAATTTTTCTAATTTATCATACATCTCATTATTATAATTGCTGTAATAATTTTAATTTCGGCGGTTTTATGAGTTCATCACATTTTTTCGACTTTTGTACGTTGTACTTAACGTTGAGTGATTAACAAATTAATCAATTGCGGCGCACGTGAGTCGTGCTTTACGTAATAGCCATTTGCTTAATAATAAAATAATAATAAATTGCTTTCATTCTGCGATGGAGAGATCAGACATAATTTTTAAATTTTATTGATTTCAGTTTTTTATTGATTAATATTTTACTACTCAGGTTGTTTATACTTTATGATTTTGTAGAAGTTATCATTTATTATTTTTCTGAAATTTTTGGAATGAGTTTGAATATTTAGCATTTTAATAATTCTTATTTATACATTTACTTTTCATTCACTTCAAATTTTAGCATGGCGCACACAATTTTCATTTCTTGATTTTGAAATTTTTGAATTTTTTGTCGATTTAAATTTTGAACATCAGTGATAACTGAAAGTATGAAACAGCCTGAGAGTTCTGTTCCTTTGAAAATGGACGTTTGACTCACATTGCTTGCATGTTTAGGTTCTACGCGCGATATAGGGCTCTACGCGCACGCATCCAGGCCAGTTCCTACCCTAATTACCAAAACACCACTTACATCATCCCACCCCCTCCTCACCAGCGGCAACTCAGGTATGCACGATAGAATCTTATTACTATTTTTATCATTTATAGACAAAAACAAACTAGAAAAAAGTCAAAAATCTGAAATTTTTTATTCAAAACAAGAAAGAGCCAATTTGTCTTATCATTTCAATGTTTTGTATTTAATTAAAATTGCTCGCTTTGCATGCACTTTGAATAATGTACAAAATTAATAAATTAACACCAATTAATTAGCCAATTAGAACATGTCAAATTATCGCTGTTCGTCTCTAATTTAGGTTTGATTTTAGTGCAAACAACAAAGAAGAAACTGCAGACAGCAATGAAAGTACAAGACCAACGAGTACAACAACGACGAGTGCGACAAATTCGCCGAATAAGAACGCACCATCGCCCGCATCCAGTCCGCTTCCCAACAGTCAACCCGTCCGAAGGTAAACAAACTGAAAATTTCTATTGTTTAATACAATTTATTATCGTTCTTTATTTGGCAACATCAACTTATACGTTGCTTCCTTTACTTTAATCATTTATTCATTTGTGTACGATGCAATTGCATTTGTAGCGGGCTCAAATTGCCGATTAGTGCTGCAACCGCTACCACGCCAGGGCCGGTGCCGACAACAAATGGCATTGCATCAAATGCATCAACGCCACCCACGCCAACGTCAACGGCACAAAACAATCGGCTCACGATGATTAAGAATTTCTTTAAGTATGGGGATGTCATGTTTTACGTCGGTTTTTTGCCTCTCATTTAGCTCTTATACTAAATACTAATTTTGTTGTTATTTAAATTTCGCATTTTGGTTTGACTGTTTTGTGTTTTTCAGGTTTAACACAATTAAAATGTGTTGTTTGCCATTGAAATTTGTTTTTCGCAACAGAAATAATTAATTCTGTGATTGTTTGATTGTTGTAGGTCATTTGTACCGCCAGTCCGCGATGAAGAAAGCGAAACGCAGCGCAAAGCGCACGCGAAACGTGTTCGTGAGACGCGTCGTTCCACCCAAGGCGTCACTTTAGAAGAAATCAAATCCGCCGAACAATTAGTCAAAAAGAAGAATCAATCAGTCAACAATAACAATATCGAACAGGTAATTGAACTTATTGTTTATTCAAATCTTCAAATTTTCAATTTGCTTCACTTTATATTTTAATTTAATTTTAATTTAATTAATAAATGATTCATTTGTTACTAAAACTCATTGAACATGAAACATGACACAAAACCAAATATTGTTTGCTTCTCTACTAAAAGCCTAACGGGGTGAGCGTGAGCGCGACGATAACGACAGCAACGCCAACAGTCCCAACGCGCGAGACGCCCAGCATCGACGAACCGTCGTCGCCGCCCGCGCAGCCACAGCCGCAACCCCAAGAGCGCAGACCATCATGGCGGCTACGTGTCGATAATGGCAGCAAGGTTGGTAATGCCTTTGCTTTTTGCTTGGTGTTTGCATGGCTTTAGCTGTCTAGCCAATCATCAAAATCAGCTCGAAAAACTGTTGCATGAGACTCATATTTTTTCTACTCTACTTATTCCTAGTTTTGCCTAGTTTTAGTCGAAGTTATAACTGAAAATGTTTGTGTTGTCTATTGCAGATTGCTGTTAGTGTTACCTTCGTCTTGTTATTGTTCTGCTTTTACGTGCTGCTCTATCAGCCGCTGTTTGCAGTGTTTTTTCTCTTAACTGTTTATTTGTTCAGCCGCTTGGGATGTTTGTTTATACGATATCCGCATTGATTTTCGCTGATTAGAATGCTTAGAAAAAATAGATTTTCAATCAAATCAAAGATGTTGACGAGCAAACCCCAGGATATTGGAAACTCCTAATTTTTTGCTTATTTTTCGTTTATTTACGCGCTATTTGCAAAGTTTGCCAAAATAAAACTATTTCAATAGACTATTTTAAATACTTTTTCTATTTACTATTTTGATTTAAACTAGATTCTAGAAATATCTATTTTAAATTTTAAAAGTTTTCAAAAAGAAAACTATCTTTCTTAAATTTTAATAGAATTTTTTTACAAAAATTGATTATTTAATAGTTTATATTTTCTAGTTCACGTTAAATTCATTTTTTTCAACATTTTGGCAAGCTAGAGCTATTTGTTAGGATTAGCACGTTATTAGTACTTAATAAATGTAAAAGTTTTATTTTAGTTGTAATGATTGTGAATGTTAATAAAAGTAAACTTGTGTTTTGCTTGTTGATTGTTGACGTAATCGCTAAGCTAATCATTGATGATGCACTCGGGCAAAACACAGAATGGCCTTGAACAGACTTAAAAGGCAATTAGAAATCGTTATAAATCATCCTGAACCTGATTGTAATTGCGCTCCCATCTTGGTCTCTCTCTTTAAAAGTGTTATTCTATTGGCTGATCAAATTGGTATTTGTTTTGTATTCTGCAGTTTAAATTGGAAGACGCCAATAAAGTGGCCGATCCACCGTCAACAACACCCGCATTTGTGAGGCGAGCCTCAAACACGACCACAACAACGGCAACAACAACAGCAGCCCCGCGACCGTCTTCAGCTCCTGTGGTGGAGACAGCCGATACGACAGTGACGCTGTCGCTACGTCGACCAAAGTCGGTGGACGAGAAAAACATCGATAAGGAACAAGATAAAGAAAACGATGTGCGGAATGCGCAGGCAACGCTAGCAACGCAGGCTGCTATTCAAAGGCGGAGAAGACCCAAGAGGCGATCAACGGGTGTCGTTGCTTTTGACAATAATGAGGTAAAACAACGTTTACCAATAAAAACACCATTTAAATTAAATATTAACCTAGTAGGCCATGTGTAATTTGTAGTAATTTGTGTTGATGATTGTTGTTATAGGAACTCGACGCAGAAAAGGATAATTTGGGCGGTGGCGATTTTGAGGATGCCAGCAAGCAAAATCACCAAGAGGTAAGTGCCAAGCGTTCAAAACGAAGTCTTTGTTGTGTTGTAGTGTAATTAATTTCGACGCGAACACCAGAAAGCTTGAAATAAAGCTGTTTAATGTACATGTGTCCAGAAACTAATTTTGTAGACTAATTTTAGTCTGGCTTGTTCGCGAGTTTTATTTTGTGCAGAAACACAAACAAAGCGCGAAATGGGAAACAGATAAGATCAACGCACTTTTACAACTACATCAAACTGCTATAAATAAATTACAGGCGACATTATTATGATTATTAAATTAGCAATAAAAATAAAATAAAATATTATGCAATGGCAAACTGTGGCGAACAATATTTATGATCGTTCAAGTTTTACGACTTGCTCGTTGATTTAATTTTAAATTCGGTTTTCTTCATTTTTGATGTAGCCAGTGTTAAATATACCCAAACTGGTGAAAATGAATCTAAATGTGAATCAAAAAGAATGAAAAAGTCTATGCTCATGCTTTATGCGAATTCGAGTCCAAATCGAACACATGTGATGTGATTACGTACGTTTGCGCGAATGGGTGCTAAATTTAACCGCGTTAGTGCTAAATTTAGGGATGCTCTCAACGCGCCAGCAACCTAAACTATAGCTGCTGCGCGCTGTTTGTGTGTGTGAAAGGACGTGCGGACAAGAATAGGATGTTTAATGTAACGTGTGGGTGGGATTAAAAGCATAATGCGCGCACGTCATACCGCAACAATTCAACAAGTTCGTTCATAAAAAGCCTATTTGCGCGCATTTTCATCATTACGGTTTCGATGGCCCAAGCTATATTCATTCCTCTTAAATTCGTTCGATTGTATGCGAATAGAAGCTCAAAGCATCAGTTCAAAAACACTTCGGCGGGTTTGGAGAGTGCGAGCACGTGCTGTATTTGTTTATACAGGTACAAGGTCCAGCAATTTGGAAAGAATCCAGGGAAAGCTAAATGTTCGCAACGCAAACATCGGCGAAACATTCGAACAAACACCAATACTAATGCGCTGCGCACGTGCCGCTACGGCACGACATAAATTAATGTTCGATTACAAATTGAAATCATAAACTTAATTTGTCAGTTCTGCTTTGGCAAAGCACTTAGAATTGCAGCCGTTGAATGCGGAAGATGATTAGAATAAATACGCCATTGTAATTAGTCTTTGGCATGGCAGGGGAATTGTAACGACTATTTTCATTTTAATTGTTAACTTGCAACTAATGCTCCACTCTCGCTTAGTTGATGCATTCTGTGGTTGGTTGGTCAGGCGTATTTTTAGACAATGATGCACTGGGCTGATTATTATGAAATTGTTTTGATCGAATATATCAACAGAGAGAACTCTTGAAGACTTTTCAAAACACATAAAATACAAGATAAATGCTCGCGTTCGCGCGTGTTCGTTCGTTTCGTGTTCTCAACACTTTTGCTTTTGCGCAATTTATGAAGAAATCAGGCTAATCCCAATCCAACATTTAAAACTTAACACAAATTAAAATTAAAACGAGCATTAAAAATATAATTCATGAGATGATGACTTTGCTTGTGTGTCAAGGTTTGATTTTGTGTTTTGTCACCTATTCACGAAACAGGATTCACACTGTTTGTCCATTGGGAACATGTGGAAATTATTGAGGGAGGGATTATTAACGACCGCAAATAAGAAGTTAATGATGCAATAAAACTCCTAAATTTAAATCCACGAACGGTGTGGTACAATAAATCAAAGCTACAGCTATTTTTTCGTAGGTTTTTCTCGTTTTCTTTGACTGTTTTGTACGTAAAACAACGTTTTGCTATGTGTGTGTTTTTGGGAAGCCCGTTACTCTTTTGAGTGAACGTTTTAAATAGCCACTGAAAACTAAAGGTACTCGCAACGCGGTATTTCGATATATTCACGGGTGCGCGGCTCTACCCAAACAGTCTGCGAAATGCAATCGGTGGACACGCGTGAACAGTATTCAAATAAATAGAAAAGAAAAGCGTTGACAGTACAGTGTTTATTTACATTTTACTCTGGAACTTTACTGAGTAAACTTGAAGAAAGTATTTGTTTTGGAAATTTGTGCGTAAAATGTCGTCTTTCCGTGCAAAACAACCGGTTGCACCATCTCGGCGAAGATCCGCATCGTCCTTGCGCACCGGAAATTCTTCAGTAACAAATGGTTACGGTACTACTAGTAGACCGCGTAGCATGAGTTATTACAGTGGAGCATCAACATCCCCATATACGAGTTCATATTCTTCAAATACATCTCCCTATTCGCCGTACTCGTCAACCTATGGCAATAATTACAGCGGGAGTTCTTACTCGGCTTCGAACTACAAAAGCCCGTATTTGTCAAACGGGTATCGCACAGGGTCAAGTTCCGGTTATACTACGACGGGCAGCTTAACAATTCCAGCCAAAACGATCGCGAGCGTCAACTACGGCAATAATTACGGGAACGAAGGCCATAGGTCGCGGCAAGTTGCGCGCAATGGTAGCTTTCATCGGGATAACTCGCATTCCAGATCGCGGTCACAAAGCACCGGCTCTGGAATGGGCTCCAAATCTTTGAGCATGACTTCGTTGAATTCCGAAGGATATTGTGTAAGCCGCATTGCAAATATTTCAAATAAACATCATATTCGAAATATTTGTCATTAACACTTTTGTCGTGAGGTATTTAAGTTTGCATTAGCGCAAAATGAAGCATTGCCAGCCAGATCACAGATGTTTGTTGGTTTAACTAATTTGCACGCGGCTACGTTTTCAGAGCGGAACAGAAAGGTCGAGTAGTCGAAGTTCGCGGATAGGCAGCTCGAATGATCTGATATTGCGAGATGAAAACGGGGAGATCGACTACAAGAAGCTCTATGAACAGGCGCTCACCGATAACGACAGACTTAAGGACAAGTTGAGGAAGTCTGATGAAGAACTCCGGGACACCAAGACCACCTTAGAAAAGCTCAGTACAATTGTAAGAATTAAAGATTTCATAAAAAAACCTACAGTGGGATTTATATGATTTGGTAAATATTTTGCAGACAAGTAAAAATTCGCTCTCTGAACTTGAGAAGCGTGAGAAACGAGCGATGGAACGGAAACTCAGTGAGATGGAAGAAGAACTAAAGGTAAGTGTTTCTCAATGGGAAATAAAAATATCACGAAAACAACATTAATATGCGCAAATATTCATTATTTGTTTGTTATGTTTGTTTTTCATCTTATTTTGTTACTTTTATTTAGATTTAATGTCTTGTTGATTACTTAGGTTTTACGTGCATTTATCATTGAATGTTTATTTCTGTTTTCGTGTTTTCTATTTTATTGCCTTCTTTCCTATCAAATTTTTAGATAGTGAACGAACAATATTAATATTGGCCGACATTTCTAAAGTTTTCGATTTGTTTTTGTCTTCTTGAACAATTAACACGACTTGGTTTGAGCGTGAATTATTTTTGTATTTTGTTAATTATTTTTCTATGCAATCAATTGACGACAGATTGTTGCAACTCATCCGATCACCAAACAAGACACATTTACAAGCAAACTCAAACACATTTATTTTATGTACCAGAACAACTTCATCACAAATCAATTGTGTTTGTCTTTTTTGCTTGTGTCATTCATGTATCGTTAACTTAGGCCTCTAAACACAATCGAACTCTCTTTTTTAGCAATTGCAAAAACTTAAAGCAGAGAACGAGCGCCTGAAGGCAGAAAATCGCGCACTGACGCGCGTTGTCAGCAAACTAAGCAACTCTGCTACGAAATAGGTAACAAACACCAACGACATTGCAAATGGCAACGAAATGAACGACACTTAATTTTCGCATTTGCTGCGTATTAATACAACAATGCAGCAATACTTATCTTCAAGCTAATGCCAAAACTTATAATTCTGCATAAAAACTTTAATAGTGTTGCTGTTGCAAGCTGTACAAATATGAAAATATTAAATGCCAAAAGCATTGCCAAAGCCTCCAAACATAATACCTTCAACTTACACTTTAAAATATTAAATTAATGCTCGGAAACACCAACGCACGCACACAGCACACGCTGGCAAACACACTTCTGTCATACAACAAAATAAAATAATGATTTTCTTAATTAAATTAAGATTTTACTTTTAATTAGAAAATTCAGGAAATGCAAATGCATGTTGAACTAGTTGTTCGTTCGTTTCCCTTGAACTGATTCTGATTGCTTCAAGTTTGATTTAGATTCGTGTTCTTGTTCTCTTTAAAGTTATTGAGTTCATAGTTATTGTGCTGACTTATCTTTAATTTGCAGCATGAAACCGTTGTTTGTCTTCTTCTATTTTTATTTGTGTTTTCGTATGTTTGATGTTTTGTGTTGTCCTGTGTTGAACACTAATGATGTGTTTATTTGTTTTGTAGCAAATGGAACTGCTAAAGAAAGAGAATCAACGACTAAAAGACGAGAATGGAGCGCTAATCAGAGTTATCAGCAAACTATCGAAATAGTCTTAAATTTTATTATCCTAGTTTTTATTGTTAACTCATAAAAAATATGAAACAGAAAGTGAACTACATTTATGGATTTGATTCGCGAATGGTGTTATTCGTTGTTGTTTTATTTACAACTCTTAAAGTATTATTTAATTTATTTTATTGCAAAGAAAAAGGAAATGGATGCAAATGCTCAGGCGCTGAGATGACGAAGACGCCTTTAAACACACTGTATATTAAATTATAGTAAACATACCTATGAAAAAATGAACATTGAAGGTAGGTCGCACCCGCAAAACGTAGATTTAATTGTTTTAAAATATATTTATCTATTTCGGCGATCATTATGAATTAATTATTTGTTGTGCATTATTTGTGATTAATTTAGTTTTGTATGTTATGTATTATCTTTGTGTATAAATATGTAATGTATTCTCTGTTGTCCATAAGGCAGCATTATTGTGCATTTTTTTGCATATACATTTCACTACTCTACAAATCCTAGTTCTTTTCATCTTATTTGATTTTGTTTTTGTACATTTATTTTATTTATTGTTTGTATGTACACAAACAATTTTAACGAACAAACAACAACTCTACATTTGCGCGTTGAGCATGTAATAAATAAACGAATATTAGTGCGTTTTCTGCAATAAAAAACGGAAAAAATGCATATAAATAATTTAAGAAGTTTGTAAAACAAGAACATTTAATTGTTTCTAAAGGAAAGAACAGACAACTATAAATACGATTTACAAATAATTTAAGGAAAATAAACAGAGAACAATAAGTTATTTATTAAGTATTTTTATTGTGACTTTATTAGTTAGGAAGAAATAAATATGAAATGAAAGAATTTGAAGATGCTTCAGGCATTGATTATATGAAAAATATAATACCTACACTTTTAGTTACTTATAGAATATTATTACACTAATCTAACACTGTGTTGTGATTCAATTAGTTTAAATTTTACTTAGTTAATGATTATCGACATTGAATTTATAGTTAAGAATTATACTCGAGACCCTTTTAAGTGGTTATCGTTTAATTTTCCTTTCTCAATCATCCATTCTGACATTTAATTAAAAAAATTAATTAAAATACAACTTGATATTGATAATAAATAAGATTTTTACGAAATATATGTAACTTAAACGATTTTTAAAATCTTTTTGTGCTGTGTAAATTTACGACGAAATAAAATAATGATCGTGAAGAAATGAATATCCTACATAAATAAATAGTCCAAGTTCAAATAGACTTTAAACGCGTACATTTCTAATGAGTAATGCCACTTATTTCCACAATAAATCACATGATTTCAAAGCAAATGCGAAAACATTACAAACTATTTTCGTAAGTGCATCGCGCATGGCATCATATCACAAACCATTACCATTTGTCCAATACTTACACATCATTTCTGATTTTGACTAACTCCATGAATGTACATACCGTGTGCGGTTCATGTTTTCCTTTTGTTATCGTCCGCGTCCGTGAAATTTCGAATGTTGTATTTAGAATCGCGTTTGATGCTACTCTATTATTAACTTGTAAACGTTTTGGTTTCGCGCAATTTGAGGCAAACGGAAAGGTACAAAGGCGTTTTTGACATTTTGCCAATTTCAAGAAGATTAAGAGCATATTTTATATTTGATTAAGTTTTATAGTAACGTGCTGAAGACTATAGAATAAAAATAGATTATAATAGGTAGAATAGAATGAAACTGTTTATTTCTTTTTCTTTGCGAAATGCGAATATCATTTTAGGAAACTGTCTGGACCAAAGTAACGTATACTAATTTCCTACTACATAATAGGCCTTTGTTTGTTCAGTCTGTTTAGCTAATCTCAGTTAATTGTGAATTTTGGTTGTTAGTTTATCTCAGTAAAGTTAGATCGGTGAAAAATAATGAGAAAACCAAAAATCTTAGCTAAGCAAACAGCACAAATAAATAGCCCTATTGTTTATTGTTCTTGTGCCTTGCTTAATAACTGACTGTTCTTTGCATGTTAAATAACATTGCTAAACACTTTCATATACATATTATTTGCGATGAAAACTGAATATTTAAAAGAATTGTACTGAAAGGGACATTACTATTACATGATTTTCAACTGTAATAATTGAACGAACTAATATTTTAAGAATAAAACTTGGTCCTTGGAACTTATGATTATAATAATTATCATGAAAGCTTTATTTATGTAGAAATTGATGTATTGAATTTTTGATTAGTTAACTTTTACATGTTCGTAACTACGTATGAAATACTAATGAGTGTGACTTTATACCATTTTGTAGAGAATTGCATTAACAAAATACAAAATTTAACATATTATATCATTTGCTTCATTGACTTATTAACCTGAATAATTTTATAAGAAACACTTGAATAGGAATGATGGATTTGGACTGTAAACAACAGGACACTAGGACAAGTATAAATTATTTCATCAGTTCATATCATTTATTAGTTCAATTTCATATTTGACTGGCAATAATTAGGCTTGTTAGTCGTTTCATATTCATTTAATAATTATATACATGATTTTAAAATCAATAAAATTTAGAACATTCATTCACATTATCCTTCTTTGTAAATCTTTAATCTGTAGTAATTCCTATCCATATATTTTAATTATAGTTATTAATTTTATATCACACAGTGTAATAATTATAATTAGGCTGGCCACTAATTTTGCTTCATATTGAATATGAATACATTTTTTTCGGTGATTGCTGCTGAATAATAACATTCTACACTAGTGTAGAATGAAATAAACAGGGCGCCCTCATCTGACAAGTAGTAGAAATACGAATGCTCGCTTCTTGCATTCTAACTTTGCAAAATGTTAATAATCAAGTGGTCATAGAAAAAGTATAGTCTGCAACATGTTTGAAGATTTCTCACCATTTCAAACTAGTTACAGAATATACTATTAAATTTAATTAAATAAGTACTCACTGGTATTTGGTAATTAATTTCGAGACTTCACTGGCCAACCTAATTAGGAAACAAATAGATACCGCCAAGTAGATGAAAAAGGTCAGCAGTAATCAATAATCAAACTAATTATTATTATTAAAAGTAAAACATAAACACGTTAAAATATTGTGAATGATAAGCTACTGCACAACACAACAAGAACAAACAAACTACTAAACTAAGAAAATCAAATTCAACCAAATAAACATTAAAATGGAATGACTGCAGAAGTAAACATAAATAAAAGAAGTATTGTCTTAGGAATAATAAGCATGTTTACTGTGAGCTACAGCATGATCGATGCTCAGGCTCAACTGGATCATCATCCACCACTAAAACATTCTTTCTTTGTGAGCCCTGCCTGGAAAGTGAGGCATTGTGTTGTTCCTGTTCAGTTTGCCTATCTAACATTTTGTTAATAAGTGCAAGGAACACATCCTCAATGCCTTCGTTCACTTTGGCGGATGTCTGCCAGTGAATGGCACCAACTTTCTGAGCATAGGCTTCAGCCTCTTCAAGATTAACTTGTCTGTCCTTCTCAAGATCAGTCTTATTGCCAACAATGACCAAACTGATGTCAGTTCCCAGCATTTTGCGCAACTCTTTCACCCAACTTTTCACTTTTTGTAACGAATCTTGGTCGGTGATGTCATAGACGATTACAGCACCATTTGATGATCTATAGTAGAGTGGTCCCAGGGCATGAAACTTTTCCTGTCCAGCAGTGTCCCATATCGCTAGATTTATCCGTTTGCCGTCGATGTTGAGCTTCTTTTTGAGGAAGGATGCCTGCTTATCATAAACAATATATTGCACAATCTGATTTAACTGCTATAGAGTGATTGTTAACCTGTATTGTTGTGAGGTGTTCATTGTTGAATTTGTCCTCGGTGTAACGGAGAACTATGCTTGTTTTACCCACGCAACCCTTGCCAAGAAGCACTACTTTAAAGTCATGCGAATTTGCCATTTTGCTGATGGGCACGCTTCATTTCATTGCAGGATTTTTGCTTCACATGTATCAAATTTCACGATTCGTCAAGTTTTTCGTTGTTGCTAGTGTTTGATGCATGTCATGTAAGCAGCTGATTATGACAGTTTCTTTAGAAAACACGATCGTGCTGCTTTCAAGCTCTCAATTTCGAAACTAAATTAATGAAATCTACTAAAGGCGCGTTCGTTTATTCGGTTTTTGCACACTTATGTAACAATCGAAACCGTTTGCGTTCTTTTATTCTTATCTCGTTCATATCAATGTAAAAATAAATATTTGACGAATGAATTTTCAAAAAGGCATATGACTGTTACGTCTATCTTAGTCTATCACAACACACTAAAATTCATAAATAACGCCTTGGCCGAGGCCTTGGCATACGCATCGTACTGCAGAAGCACTGTGTGGAAAAAACGAACGCGCCTTATCTTGTTTTCATAGAGCTCTATGCAAAATGTTTTCAATTAATCTAACAAACTAAAATAAAATAAACAAATGAACATTCAAACAATTGTTACTAAACAAAAGTTAGTTTGAAATTGTTGATCGTTTAATGCTATAATGCAAAGCTTTGTGAGCTTAAATATTCAAAGTGTACATTTGTGGCGCCACTAACGGCCAACGGCCTTCAACAGCACCAGTGGAAATGCTACTGCGTTAGTCAAGTTTGCAAAAATTCGTAATTTATTTCCGAAATAAAAAACTTACCGTCTAGGAAGCTGCGCTTAAAATAAATGATTAATTTTTCCTGCTTAGATTATCGTTTTGTTTTTGTAAATTAACTTAGATTTAGCACTTGATAAATAAAACTAGTTGGGTGCAAATAGTACAAGCGAAGCATGCGCACTTAAACTACATTATCTGTGTGCTGTATTCTCTGCCGTCACCTGTGTTGCATTGGTAAGTTCTTTGTGCTTCTTTTAAAAGTGGATTTTCTCTAAATATACCAGTAATTAATACATGATTTGTGCGTCTAGTGTTAGCACAAGTAAGCAAATATCATATAAAGTGGGTGTCATTGGAAATTATAGCGTATTTAATTTAAAATAAGCGATTTTATGGTAGCGTCCTGTCGGCTGTGCATGATCATCATACGGAGTGTAGCATTTAGCATAGCGATAGCACGTTTACAGGGTCAGAACGTATGCGTAATTTCGACTTGTCATAAGCAAAATATTGGATTATACGTAAAGTTTCGTTTCGATAAATCACTGAAAAGTGCCCTCAAACATTAAAATGAAGCATTTCCCATGGAAATTGCGCAGCGTCAACCTGTTATTGGCAAGCGAATCGCGCTTTCGTTCGACAACCGACAACCCTACATATTTTCGTGGCATAGTTTGTGCGTTTATATACGTGTGTCTCCCGTGTCGTCTCGTCTAGCGCGAACCACAGAACAAACCAACAAACATATTCAGATTCGATTTGAATTGTAAATGTTATGCGTTACAAGACAAGTTGCACGTAGTCAGTCACTTGCAGTCGCAGCT